>PRKT01000738.1:96538-147707 GCA_003671525.1 Saccostrea glomerata
AAGTGATCCAAAAAACGACACCTAGCGGGTTACCTTCGAGTTCCGAGTGTCATAGAATAAAGGGAAAAGTCAGAGGACTACGAAAAAGTTCGGGAAAATTTTGATAAAAGAAGTCAAAATCGATTCATTAGAATTTAAATTTTGCTGCAGATTTTCGAGATGAATTAGGGTACAAGCATCAATACTAGTATTCTTTTTAGAGAATTTATCATTGATACCATATAGCGTATAAAAAATCGCATGATTTTTCATATGGAATATGTTGTAAATAAGTACTAGAAACACAATTCATGACAAAAAAAGAAAAATATTTTGAAGAGGGGTGTATATATGGGGGGGTGGGGGGGTTCTATCCACAAGTACCTGTGTTTAGTATTAATCAACCATTTTATGATAAAATTTGCAAAATTTTGAAATATGTGGCCCCAGGGTCAGTGGTTCCTTTGGGGTGAGGTGCACAACTGGTTATAAAGTGGAAGTGCATTTTCTCTTTGTTACTCTGATCTACATCTGGGTATTAGGTAAAGAGAGTACCGGTAAGCATGCTAAGTTGATAATTATGATAAGCATGGTGCCTCATTGTGAATTGTGAATTTCATGGCCTCTGGTTTAAAAAACGAACCAATTTTAATTGTTTGAAACTTGTTGCACAATACTCAGGTGACCTATAAGGCCCCCGGGCCTATTGTTTTTAAGTAAAACACTTTTGATCTCTTGACCATGGAGTTTGATTTTATTTGAGAAACTTTAATCTTCTCCATATTGACCATAAGCTGTAATATGGGGGTGTCAGTGTTTCACAAACACATTGTGTCTCTTCTGTGTTCAGTATGTATAATGTTTTGATTTGTGATTCTCAAAAGTAAAAGAATTTCTACTTCTGATATTGAATATAAACATGTCATTTCGAAAGAATTGCAATCATCAGTATATTTATTTGTTTGCACTCCCTAAGGGGAAATAACCTTGGCTGCTATTTTTTTAATAGTTGAAAATATTTATACAGTGTAATTAAATTGAAATGTAGAGATATTTGGATTTTTGCCATCCTATACAACAAATATGAGTTTTGATTGTGTGCCTTTAAAACTTCAAAAATGCTCTTTAGTTTAAATAATTCAGTATTTGTTTTTTAAAACGAATATATTTTTAAAACCATTTTGGCGTAATCTTTCAGGTTATTCAGAGAATCACTAAATATGCATTCTATACTACTTCAGAGAAAGTTCAGAAACAATTTTTGTTGACAGTCTCTAAAGTGTTTTCCTGTAGGGTAAAGCCAAGAGACCAGAGATTAAGCCTGATGTCATAAAATGTCAATATAAAGCAAAAGGATTGAGTCCAGGTAAACATCCATCAGTAAATAAATTTCCTACAGATTAACAGTCGATACAAGTGCCACAAATATAATGTGATATCCACCTGCTGCATAATTGAAAAAATGATTTTAAATGCTGAGTTTGATAAAAGTGGATATTGATTAGTTAACTCTTTTGACCCAGTCTTCAAATTAAATCAGGTTTTTAATTTTTTGCTCCAAAAATTGATGTCTTAGAAAAAAAATATGTTTGATGTTTAATTAAAAGGAGACATTTTAGACAAATTCTATACAAGAGTTTAACAATAAACACTTCTCAATGAATGTGTAGTTTAGATATATTAGAGGAGCAGCATTATTGTCACTTGACAGGATTGACTGAGGCTGTCAAAATGTATTTTTTCAGTGAATAAAATATTTTAAAATGATCGATGCTTTTTTTGTGTTAAAAAAAATGTTAAAGATCAGTAAAAAAGATATAATTCAGAAAACCTGTTTAGATTCATTTTAAAGAGTTTAAATTTGGTTTATACATGTATATATAAATGTTTTTAAAAAATACAGCAACTTCTTTCTGAGGCACAATTTATCTTTTTAATCGTATTATCCTCTCAAATAACCCCAAAAATGGTACTAGTCGCTAACATCTTGTTGTAATACCAAGATCTAAATTTTTGCCAGTTCTCAGATGACTAAAATAAGATATATAAGTTGATATTTTGAGATTTTTTTGTAATTTAAGCATTTTCACCAAGACAATACTAATTTCACTTCATATTTCTTAAATGTCCAAAATTTACATCCTAAATTTAATAACCCTCCAGTTCATTGACTCATGTGTATTTGCTAACTTAATCAATATTAAAATGACTGGGATATAAACATGTATATAATGATGATGATGGAAATTTGTTCTGTCAAAAGCTTGAATAGATAGCTATAAATCATTGGACAATGTGCCATTTTCCATGGTTTTTATGAGAGAGAAATTCATAGCTATGCTTGATACTTGTTGATGAGGAAAAATAGTTATATATCTAGTTTTGTTTACAGATGTTGCACATATTCATTTTCTCTTGAGTGATTAATTTATATTTAGTCATATATTGGTTAGGAAAAAAAATGTGTCACAGGTGAATTGATTTAAGTTTTCCTAAGGCTGTCTGATTTACTCGGTTTTATTAAAACTCGATCCCTCGTGCTTGGTATGTGTGACCCCAATTTTACACAATCACTGACTTTTTGCATTGTGAAAAAAAGCTATCCTCTCTTCTTCTCCAAGTGGTATTGTTCAAAATTGATTATTTGATAAAAAAAAAAAATAAAAAAAAAAGGAGGGGGAAAGTTTGTGGAATGCGATATGGGATGTCTTGTACAGGATGCCTTTATAAGGAACATGCCTCCATAATGTACATGTTAAAGCATTTGATGCAAAATGCCATAACAAGTGCCACCGTGTGATATATAGTCCTGAACTGAAAAACAAACTGGTCTATTACACAAAGAGGATTGGGTGAAAGGGAAAGTTTATATCAGGCCAGTGGATTTTTAATTTTGTTTGTTTACTTTAGTTGTATTTATCTACACGTGTGATTTTTCAACGGAATATTATTTCTGGATAAAATACTGTCTATGATGTAAAGACAAATTTCAATAACTGGTGAATCCCCCACAAAAGAAAAGGTGACCTCTGGATTTTATGGAATATTATGAATTTATGTTGAATTTAATCAGGACTAAAAGGTAATTTGACAAATCAGTGGGAAATGGAACATTTGATTCGGTCAACTATTAGTTGCAGCTTTTCCACCCTGACACTTGCACAAATTAACGAAGATGACATATTATGTATGTTACTTCTTAAAAAGTAAGTAAAATCTGTTAATCTGCATTAAATGTTCAGATGTTTCTTATCTATGTATAGGAATTTATAGAAATGTATCGATGATGAAAAATTAGAAAATGGAATTTTCAGCTTAATTTTTGTCAATTTAAGTGGCATCCATTAGACAAATTAAAGAATCAAAACTTGTCATTCACAATTAGATAAGAAAGAAAGAAAAGTAACAAGCATTTTGCATTTTAAAAATAGTCTTAAATACTCCATACAAATTATGAAATTAAATGGTTATATTTATTCAGAAATACAAGCAAATTCAATTATTAATATTTATCAAAAGTTTATTTAATATTTGTAAATCATTTTTAAATTTTAATATTTCACATCTAATCAATGAATCAACAATTGTATAGCTGCCAGAGCATGGCATATTTACAAAATGTTCAATACTGTTCAATTAGTCTGAAAGTTATTAACCCTTATGAAAAGGTCTACATTAATATTCTGTTGAATTTTTGACTTATGAGGAAATGGTCAGTCAGAGTGTAATTATCCTAATTGAATTGGAATACATGAAAAAGTCATTTGGAATTAAAGGTAAAATTGTTAGTTCACAAAGAGGACTATTAAGGGTTTGACTGTGGTGGCGATCAGGCAGAAACAGTATCTATTGTGAAGGAATGGGTACATCTGAGTCAAACACCATAATTAATCTGCACAAGCATGAATGTGTAATCAATTGATTCTAATTTTTGCCCATCATTTCTTTCATGTTTGCATTCTAAAGATTATGGTTTTCTTTATATTTCAAGTCATTGTGAAGGTTAATAATTCTTGTTTTCATTCAGTTTCCTCTAAATATACCCTGCAGTGACACCAATCATTCTCTCTTGATTATCAGTATATATAAGTAGTAAAATCTTTTTATGTGGCCCTCAAGTGGTAAGGTCAAGGCCATTAAAGAGTAGAGATACCTGTCTGAATCATTCCTGAATGAAATACAAACACAAGCGTAAAAGTCAATGTGAACAATACAAATTGAGAGTAGAAACATCAGAGATGGGATCAGGTGCCATGGAGGAGTAAGCATCCCCTGTCTTTGTCTGCTTGTTGTCATGATCAGGTAAACAGAAAATCTGTATACAAATAAGTGTGAAAATTATGGCATAAAAATTTGTATGGAAAACAACAGTCAACATGTGAATTAATGATAGATCATGATAGATTGTAATGTATGCATTGAAATATCAAAGTACAGGACATTCATAGTTTCTGTTCTTGCATTTATTGAATCATATTTACAAGTGGGTTGTTTAGCAAGTTTAATGTACTGTCCATGTAAGGTTTAATTGGCCTTTTTTTTCAAAACAAGTCAAATTATTAAGGAAGAAAAAATTATCTACCGGTATATCCTCCATACTTAAAGCCTAACATTTACAAGAATGAGGACCTTCATTTCACTGACTGATATCTCAACTGAGCTAGTATGTAGAAAATTTGATGATAAAGGTCACAACATGCATAGATATTGTCCAGTCTTCTGAAAATGATTTATCTAAATTATGAAATATGTTTTTACTCAATAGAATGCATTTTTCTCTTTCCCTTTTCTTTCTCTCTCCCTTTCAGCCTAAATGACTTAATTGCCACATAAAGCACTATCTCTCACTGGAACTAGGAAGTTAAAGGTTTTCAGCACTGTGGTTAATTATAGTGCTGAAAATGAACCACCATAAAGATAAAAATCTGGTGAAATTTCAATAAATAGCTCAATTTTTCCATTTAAGGAACTTCAAAACAAGAAACTGAAAAAAGGAGAGATTTTTTGTTTTACTGTAGAATGAGAATTTTTTTTTTCTTTGAACTAATCTTAAACCATATATAAATTTTGACTTACTGCTTAAATGGTACACTTTGGGGTAATGTTAAAGTTAAATGAGAACTCAGAGATAAAAATTTAAACTAAATGATAAATCTACTAAAGTTATACATGTAGTTTTCAGCTATAGACTTAACTTATGCAGTGCAGTTTTACAGTGTATAACATGTACAATTTAACCTTCGTCTTAGACAAAGACAATGTTTATCTCAAGTTAACAGGAGCATGTTTTCTGTATAATGAAATTTCGAACTACTGCAGGATAGCGACAAATAGGTTAAGGTTACAGGTCTTTCTACAGATTCAGTTAAAATCACCATTTTACACATTTTGACATCATTTTCAAATACAGTCTATTTAAACAGCTGAGTTGTTTTTTGACTAATATATTTCATAGTAAAGATAGTTGTTAAATCATTTTTTAAAAACTAATTTGGACTTGGGTTACTCCATGTACCTGATCCAGACTGGAGGCTCGTGGCAGGTGTAACCAGTCAACAGGGGATGTTTAATCCTCTTAGGCACCTGTTTCAAACTCTGGTATTTCAAATTGGATTCATTATTTGCCATCTTCATGGTTTGCCTACCGTTAGGATGTGAGATTAATCACTGTTTGTTACCTTCACTTTTTCATAAACGTACCTTTACAATAAAGGTGACATACAATTGGTCAAAAATGTTCCACAGCAGGTTAAGCATTGAAGAAATATGAAATTGCAAACAATGTTCTAAGAATTGTATTTTAATCAAATATTTACACTGAATTCAGAAGTTTTGAAACTAATACAGAAAAATTGTTATTTGTCATCTGATGGTGAACAGCTTGAGAGAGAAATTAAAGGATGGTTGCAACAACTAGCCTTTGAGTATTGCAAAATTTTAAGTCAAATGGAACAATTCAAGACTTTAATGCATCAGACTCTTGAAAATAAGAAGTCTGGGATAGTTGCATCTAAGACAATGGTAGGCTCATTTTTTTAGTCTCATTATGTCCATCAAAGAAATAAGCACTCAAACTGCCGGCTCCTGGATTCCTGAGAACATGTGGTCTGGTTCTCATGTCTATCTGACAGGGGACCATATATGGAAGAGTCTTCATTTAATGGCTAATTGATAGATTGATATGCCAATTCCCCTGATTATCTCAAGTGACTGGACAACAGACATAACCTTTAATGGAAGGAACATTAAGTTAATGTTCAGTGTTTTCAATGATTTAAGCATGCTTTTCTAGATTATGAACAAAAAAAATAATTTAAATTATGGCTTAGACTGTAAAGTGTATTCAAAAAAGTTTTAAGATATTTTCTTTAAAAAATAATTCTCATGTCTTTTGAAATCCAAATGATTTTGTTATATTTCCATTTCTAATTTTTGTCTCTGTGATAACCCTTTGAAAGTTATCGGAGTTGAATTCCTGATAATTCCACTGGAATGTAAATTAGGCAGGTCGATAGGTCAGGAGCTAAGGATGTCTTATATGCATGCGAATCTCGTGCACATCTGTCTCTGTGTCTGATGCTAAGGAGGCCAAATATGCATGTTGATTAAAGCTTCGCCCGTTATGCAAATTATCCCATGTTTCCTACTATCGTTGATGCCCTGGCATACTATACTAACTAGACAGTGATTCCTTAAATAACCAATAAAGTTTATCATAGTTCATTTCCCTTTTTTATTTTAGCTCCATCTTGATGAAGTCGAGATGAGAATATGCTATAACTCTGGTGTTGACATATAATACCATCAGCATCCCAATTTTAAAATGCTTTAGGAACAATTCCATCCCCAAGTAACTATAAGTCCTACCTTTACCAAACTTGTTGGGAATGGACCCTATCATTATGCCTCAGATGCTGGATCTGACCTACATTTTCCAGATGAGCTTAAAGGTTAATATATTAGTTTTTTCGAGCAAATCCATTCCCAAGTAACTATAAAAGCTACCTGGACCAAATTTGCATGGATGAAGCATTTAAGGATGAAAGGATGAACATTACAAGATATGCTTCAGATGCTGGATTTGACTACATTTTCCAAGTGACAGATTAGGGTATTGTTTTTGAGTAACTGCATTGCATGGGTGATACAAAACCAGATTTTTTTTAAGATGCTGGATCTGACCTACATTTTCCAGATGAATTACTAGGTTAAAGTTTTAGAGTATATCCATTCCAAATTAACTAGATCTCCTATTTAAATCAAACTTACATGGATATTGATCTCAAAATTCACACTAACTAGGAAAAAATTGGTCTGAGATATGCTCTTACTTATTGATAACATTTGTCAAGATGAGCTTCGTAATCTTTGACTACCTATGTTATCTTGCAGATTCATGCAGTTCTGTGTTAAACAACATTTTAATTTCTTTTAAAATACACATTTTAAATACATCTTTTTACATGATAAAGCAGTCGGCCCATTGAGATCCGTCAACTGTGTCAAACTATGGCCTAAGACATCTCCATGTATTAGTCTTTGTTTTACCACATGCATTATTCAGGCCAGAAATTTCCACTAAAATATAACTTTTAAATTACACCGTATACAACAGGTAACGCGGGGGAGTCGCTAAAAAGTAAGGGGGAGTCGTTTTTAACGTATGGGGGAGTCGATTTTCACCGCTTCGGAGTCAGAAGAGATGTGGGTCACGTCTTTTTCGGTATATATAAGATGTATTTACAAAAAACAAGTAGCCCACGGAAGGTAGCAATAGTTAAGCTTTCTGTTGGTCATTTGTCTGGCTAGCTTATACGTCTTGTTTTCTCAAACACTTCGAAACTATTCGACAGATTTCGTATTTTCGTTGACCGAGTGGTTAGAACATGCATAGTTTGCACAATCTACGACTTGTGTATGGACTATGACAGTTAAAACAGCAAATGCAAACGTTAATCTTTCAAATGCAACTATTCAAACTTGGCTAGACTTTATAAAAATTAATAATTAAGACATTTTCTCTTCAGACAGTAATGGTTACATAGGGGGGAGTCGTTTCGGGAAAAACACAACGCATAGGGGAGTCGCAAAATAAATTGAAATGCATACCTAACCTGGTGTTGTTTTAAGTTCAAGAAAATATCAGCAATATACACGTACAATTGGATTATATATCTTTGGAGCACATGTGCTTGGGGACAAGACCCTACTAGCCCAGTATGTAATTTTCTTATGCATCACAAAAATTCAAAAAGATCACGAATCCTCACTTTCAAAAATGACAACCTCTCCATTGAAAAAAAGAACAATCAGATTTGCAACATGGATATTTTAGAATAATAACATCAACCATTTTTTTTATTAGAAAAGTGGAAATCTCTGGCGCGTCATTCCCGCCCCTTGACTTGGGGGGGTTAGAAATTTTTAAACTGGTATATGCTTTCAATTTGGTCGAAATATGAATAATTTGTTTTTATTTTTTATATATCATATAAAATAACACATCTTCAGGCAAAACAATGTATCTTAAATGAGAATATTTGGGATGATCTGGGGTTACAGTCAGAACTACATGCATACATTCAGAGGCAGGGTTCGAGGGCAAAATGCAGTTTTTTCGGACCGAAGAACCAAACTGTTTGCCCGAGGTTGTTAGGCCAAAGGCAAACAGTTTTGTTTGAGGGGTCGACAAAAAGCATTAATTTCTTTTTTGAGAACAATCGATAAATATTTTGTTTATTATGATATTGTAAAGATAACATTTGTTCACTGCAGTTTAAACTTGACCAATTCCATCTACTTATGACAGTGACCCCGCCTGCACTGTGAAGTAAGCGGTGCAATATCCCATCGACAGGTCCAATATCTCACTCCACTGTCAAGCAGCGATTTATCTGACCACTCAGGAAAACAGTAGAAAGGCTTTACTTTTTTATTGTTTTTTTTTTTACAATAACATTTTTTCATAAGTATGAAAAAAATGTAAACAACTTATCTGAAAATTTTTGACAAGCAAAAAAAGGATGATAGAAGAATGCTACAACAGAATTTCTCAACCAAATTTTATTATCTCGATAACACGTTAACTTTGCAAATGTAACTATGATTTAACAATTCTGCAACAAAACGTTGGAAGACCTTTCATACTACGTGCCTGTTTCGTGAAATGTATTTCCGAATTGTTATTATGGGTAAGGGAAGGGTCTGAAGTTCTAATTATAATAAGAGCTATAAAAATTCATAAAGAAAAATATTATACATTTATTGACTGAGTTTGAAGGCAACATGCATTTCTCGGATCCAGCTGTTAGGCCGAATGCAGACAGTGTGGTTCGAGGGTCCGACAAAACGCATTTTGTCCGAGAACTCTGTCAGTAAATGTTTTGTTAAACTGTACATTTCATTTCATTTTTCGACACACATGTATTCTGTACTATATTCCGTAATGTAACATCAGTCCTTTCACTATTTACACCAACGGATGAAAATGAGATTAAGCTCCACCCATTCTGTGACGTAAGCGGTCCAACTTCTCTCCGAGCGGTCCAACATCGGTTTTTTATGCCCGCTCAGCAAAACATTAAACAATGTCAGACTTTTTTTCGAATAGATTTGTATAGGAACAATTTTTAAAGGTATAACAATTAAATACCATTCCCTCATCCCGAAATACATGTATACTCTTGTATACATGCAAAAGAGATAGATGTTATATGTAAAGGAAATTGGCAAAGCTGAAGTCCCCTTTCCTTCACCCCCTCCATATTTGTAGCTATTTTTTTCTTCGACATTAATTGCCTAAAGTATTTCATTGAAAATGCTGAAAATTTTAGAATATGCCATTGCTCATCCATGCAGAAACCATATCAATGTACATGACTGTAGTAATGTATCTGAAGTACTGGTACATGTATATACTTATGTACTTCACAATAAGAAACGATAAACAAATGTTTTTATTTTTACATGTTCATATTGCTTTTATTGCTCTTTATCCATGTTACATTTTAATAAAACTATAAAATTATCAAAACAATTATGTAAGGAAGCATTTAGAAAGAGAAAAGTCGAAATTTAAAATAATAGTCTAATTCAATTTGCGACTCCCCTATGCGTTGTGTTTTTCCAGAAACGACTCCCCCCTACGTAACCATTACTGTCTGAAGAGAAAATGTCTTAATTATTAATTTTTATAAAGTCTAGCCAAGTTTGAATAGTTGCATTTGAAAGATTAACGTTTGCTTTTGCTGTTTTAACTGTCATAGTCCCTACACAAGTCGTAGATTGTGCAAACTATGCATGTTCTAACCACTCAATCAACGAAAATACGAAATCTGTCGAATAGTTTCGAAGTGTTTGAGAAAACAAGACGTATAAGCTAGCCAGACAAATGACCAACAGAAAGCTTAACTATTGCTACCTTCCGTGGGCTACTTGTTTTTTGTAAATACATCTTATATATACCGAAAAAAGACGTGACCCACATCTCTTCTGACTCCGAAGCGGTGAAAATCGACGCCCCCATACGTTTAAAACAACTCCCCCTTACTTTTTAGAGACTCCCCCGCGTTACCTGTTGTATACGGTGAATTACTTCAAGTGTTACTTGACTGGTAGAAAAGGTTGCAGTAGGGAAAGAGAAATGCACATAGAAAACTTATTGCTGGACCGGGAATCGAACCCGGGACCCGTGCATTACTAGTCAGGTGCTCTAACCACTGAGCTATCCAGGCCGATATCCATGATCCAGCCTGAACTTCTACAAGGTCAATTATACTTTTACGGTTTCAGCTGATGAATTTCAATTAAATGGCTTAAAAATTGAATAGCTTGATTATTGGGTTATATAATGAAAAGATGGAATTACAGAAGGTTAGGGATGGTGAAGAAAAATTGTAGTCTTTGACATGAAGGCAAAAATATTGTCTTGGTGCAAGTGACAGATTCTTGAAGTCATGTTTCATGTAATTTTCTCTTAAATCATTAAAAGGAAAGTAGAGATGTTCAAACGAGCACAAAGATGTTCATCAGTTGTTATGTACAATTTTCCCACCTACGTGAATTTACTTCCATTCATTAAAACTGGTTAATTGCAAGATACCTTATTTGATGGTCGTTATGAAGACTGCACGTTCAAACACTTCAAAACAAAAAAGAAAGAAGCTCAGTTTTTATGCAAGAAAAAGGCAATGATCTTAAAAGTCATTCAGTACAATTTTCTTGGGGCTTTTGCATTCAATTTATGATGTCGCGTAATAGTTTCTACTTCAGGGTAAATTGATCTTTATTGGTTCTGCAGGTTGTTTTCTTGATTTAACAAGAAAGTGATCATGATGATGAAGTACTATGGTTTTCAGATTTTTAAGCACTCACCAGTACTGCGGATTTAAGATTTAAATTAGGCAATATATACATATATTCCCCACTTTTGCAAAAGTGAGGAGGAAATCTCATTTGTCTGTCAGTCTGTCCATCTGTCACAAAAGCTTTAACCTTGGTCAAAAATTTTGATTGAGAAGAGATAAGACTTTCATATTTCACATGTGCATTATCTGTGACAAGACCTTTTCAAATACACTATAATTTTTACACCACATGACATTTACCTTTAAATTTGACCAACTTTTCAAAAATGTTAACATTACTTTTAATTGGCACTATAAAGTTTTGAATGAGAAGAGGTATAGGACTTTCATATATTATACAAGTGCATTACCTGTGACAAAGCCTTTCTAGATACAATATAATAGTGAAGAGATAGGGCAATCATATGTGACATATGTATTGCTTGTAATACGATGTTTTCAAGCGAGCTATAATATATGACCCATTGACCTTGCGCTTCATGTTTGACCTAATTTTCAAAAAAATTAACTTTGGTGATTACTGTATGATTTTATGATTAATGTACAGATTTGACACAATATGCCATAAATGAATGTAATGATTGACTTCCCATCCACTAAGACACTGAAAGTGGGGGACCATAATTCTTTGAATTTGCTTGTTCATCCTTTTACTGTAATTCTTTAATTCCTGGACTAAACATTAAGTATCTTTTTTTTCTCACATGAGTGTCAAGATTTATTTTACATGGAAGTCCATTATCAAATGTGAGTCCAAATGATGAGCAAAAATAATTCTCATGAATCTTTAAATGATGTTGAAATCATAGCCCTCACTAGGATTTATTGGAAGGTGAGCTGCATTGCCCAGGGGCCTCTTGTTTATATGTTTGTAAAGATGCCATTGGGCTTAATATCTCATTAGAGAGAGAGATACATATGAAGAAAGGAATAACAACTTATATATAAAGGTTAATGTAAGAGTGGTGTAGATGACTGATTTATCGACTGATCTGTCTATGGGGATGAGATCATATCATGTAATGTACTGCTGGTGATGGCAGGTTTAATCTCTTATATGATATTGTGCACACAGCTGTAATATGACAGGTTTCTGGTACATACTAAAATATCTGTATATAATATTGGCATACATTTTTTGCATAAATTGCAATATTTTTTAAAACAATAGAGAGTTCTTTCTGTGGTTTTATAATCCATGGGATTTAAAAAAAAAAGATTTTATGATAATTTTATTTGTGTCCCCTCTCTCCAATTCTTTCTAGTTTTTTAAAGTTCTTTGTGCTTTAAAATTAAAGTCTGTTAAGATATATTCATTTGGTGAATGTCCTACAAAGCTCAACATTTTCATATACAATTTCATTAAAATTTCAATAAATGCTTATAGCTAGCTTATTTATTAAATAAAAATTAATTTCACGCTTGGATTTTTCCTATCCTAAGTCAGCAATATAAATATATGCTACATTTAATCAGGGACCTATATACTTATAAAGTATAATAGTTAGATTTTATCTTTCACATAAATATTTCTGTACAGCCTTCTTTTAATAATAGTCACCAACAAATTGAAATATTTCTGAAGAAAAATACCATTTACTTGAACACATTTGGCCTAAACTAAGGATTTATCAAACACACAAAAAGTAACTGTGGCTTACAAATCAATGAATAAATAATTTTGTACGAATCCATTCAGTATAACTTTTTATTTTTTGTTTAGACCCCATGACAGGACACTGGATGACTTGGAGATTATATATGAGGAGTTACTGCATATAAAGGCATTGTCTCATCTCTCCACGAGTGTCAAGCGGGAGCTAGCCAGTGTACTTGTGTTCGAATCCCATGCCAAGGCAGGCACTGTGTGTATGTATTAATAGTTAGCAAAAAAAAAAGAATGACCCAAAAAATGGAAAAATATTAAACTCAATTAGGGCCCTGCTTTGCAGGCGCCCTATAGTGATCAGTCTGTTCTATATCTGAATCTCTTGTACAGAGCATATCTTTTCTCTCCTTGGCCCAATCTGGCTCATACTTCACCAACAGAGTGCCTTTGGGTAAATTGTGCCCAGTGACCTTGAACCATATTTCTAGGTCAAAGGTTAAGGTCATAGCAGAATGATATGAAAAATACTTGTCCGCAGCATATATCTTCTCTCCCTTTGTCCAATGTGACTCATACTTCACACACAGTTTGTCTATATGTAAAGGGTGTGCTGTGACCTTGACCCAAGTTTCTTGGTCATAGGTTAAGTCATAAAGCAGTATTATATGAAAAATCCTTGTCTGGAATATTTTTTCTCTCCCTTTAGTCCAGTGTGGCTCATTATAACTTCACTCACAGTGTGCCACTAGTCAGTGGATGTGCAGTGACCTTAAATGAAGATTCTAGGTCAAGGGTTAAGGTCAAAACCCTTTTCAGCTACCTTACATTTTCATGTTCATTGCTGAAAGCAGGGTCCTTTGAAATGGCTACTATTTCAATGATATCTAGTTTATATTTGTTTTCTAGTGCTTCATTAATGTAGATTTATGTGTATAATGAATTCTTAATCAATTCTTATTAAAAAATTGCAAACCAAATTTTATTTAATAGACACAAAGATCTGAATGCTAAGATTTTTTTTTCTCCTTCTTATATATCTATCAGGTTATTGATTTCTCTTATTTGATACATGTATGTATAAAAATATTTATGGGTAGTAACATCTACCAAAATGAAATCAGTTTGATGCTCTTTACAGCCGTCAATAATTTTCTCATTTGAACTTTCAGTGTTTAACCAGGGAGATGAAGGAAAATCTTGGTACATCATTCTGAAGGGCTCGGTCAATGTGGTTATATATGGCAAGGTCTGTATTGATTCATCACTTTAAGTTTAAATCTAAAATGAGAGAACATTTCTACATTTTCCTTAATAAATTGGTATTCCAAGAAAAGTAACTCTTTGAGTGACACCAATGTATTAAATTCTTGCAAAATAAAAAAGATGATAATGCAAAATTTTTTGCAGAAAGTCACAATCTATCAAAGAAACTTTCTCATCCTAGTATTAATTAAGTGTTAATACCTGTGATAAGACTATTATTAAGCATTTCTTTAGCTAACATAGAGGATAGCTTGGACTTGAGGACATTAATTTTGACATTATATTTTAGGGAGCTGTTTGTACCCTCCATGAAGGGGATGATTTTGGGAAGCTGGCTTTACTGAATGATGCTCCTAGGTAGTCTTTACTTACTATACTTTGTCATTATAGCCTCGCATGTATTATAAATGCCTGTCATAATTTTATTTCGCAAATTGTATAGCATCATTGCAAACATCTTTTAAACTGTGAAGCAGTAGATCTATTAGTGAATATAAAAGCACATGACTTTAAGTATCCTTGAATCTGTATTATTACATGTACCCGCATCTCTCTCTACCTAACAGGGCAGCCACCATTGTGTTGAGAGAAGACAACTGTCATTTTCTCAGAGTGGATAAAGAGGATTTTAACAGGATATTAAGGGTAAACTATAATGCTGTTCAAACAGATACAAACATTGTAGGAAAGTTATTCAAATTTAGAAGTCAAGTAGAAAATAATGAAAAAGATGCAGATATTGGGCATAGCCTGTAGTATAAATGAAAATAGAATGAAATGTATTTGATTTGGAAACAAATATTCTGGCAAACCTAATTTGGATAGAAAGTCAGTATCTTAAATATTCTTTCAGGATGTAGAGGCAAACACTGTAAGATTAAAGGAACATGGCCAAGATGTCTTGGTTCTTGAAAAGATTCCTACAAAATCACAAGCAGCAGATGGAACTATGCAATCACACTACAAGTAAGAAACAAAGTTTATATCATTTTGCTGTTGCACTTTGTAATGTGCCCTTGGACATTCCTCCATGACCTGGGATGTTTTTGGTTTCCCCTGCAGCAAAGGTATTAAAACAGTCTCAAATGAGACTTGAACCCAAGGCTTCTGGCACACAAGACCAGTGCTCTTGACCAATTGTACTCCAGAACAATTACTGAAATAACCTTATGACATCTCGGATCACACATTGAGAAGTCATTTGACTAGTATGGTTTATTTCAGGTATTCAGTTATGGCAGGTACTCCAGAGAAGATGCTGGAACACCTACTGGAAACCAGACTGGACAACACAAAATCTGAGGAAACCACAGGTCAGACTCAGTCATGATTGGTCAAAACTACAAATTAAAACCTTAAATTGACTGTAATTAACTGTGAACGCTTATGACTGTTTGTTAAGTGCATTTAATGAATTTTCAGACAGCTTCTTGGAGGACTTCCTTTTAACACATGTGATATTCATGCCAACAGAAAAACTCTGTCCAGCATTGCTTTCATAGTATCCTTTTTATTATTCTGTCAGAAATTATTGTGGATATGCTCTAAGTAAAAGGTTTTTTTTTTTAAAATCATTTTAGTGTTTAATTTCAACAACTTTATTTTCCCACTCACAATGTTTACAAATAACATGCAAGAGTACAGTCTCCCTACATTAGTTTTTCCCTTACACTGCAATCAAGTTATGAAGCCAAGTCTCTAAAGACAGAAGAACAAGAAGCAGGAGACTAAGGAGTGACCCAGAAAAGGAGTGTCATACAATTTGTACATGAGTGGCACAATCTGGCTAAGGACATCTTTAATGAAGATGAGCAGATCCAGGCCTTCCTACAGGTAGGACTTCTGACAGTAAACCTGTCATCATTTAATCAGTAATAGAAGCAGGACCAGACCTAATTCCTACAGGTAGGACTTCTGTCAGTAAATCTGTCATCATTTAATCAGTAATAGAAGCAGGACCAGGCCTAATTCCTACAGGTAGGACTTCTGTCAGTAGATCTGCCATCAGTAATCAATGAAAAGAACACATCCAGACCTTCCTACAGGTGGGACTTCTGTCAGTAGGTCTGTCATCATTGAATCAGTGATAGGAGCAGGATTAAGCACTTTATAGCTAGGACTTCTGTCAGTAGGTCTGTCATCATTAAATCAGTGATAGGAGCAGGATTAAGCACTTTATAGCTAGGACTTCAGTCAGTAGGTCTGTCATCATTAAATCAGAGAAAAGAGCGGACCTAGCCCTTCCTTCTGGTTGGACTTTTGTCAGTAGATCTGTCTTAATTAAATTAGTGATAGGAGCAGGATTGGACCTTCCTACACTAACAGATTGGACTTCTATCAGAAGGTTAATCATTACTGAATCAGAGATGTCGGTAAATCTAGGACTTCCTAAGGGAAGGACTTCTTGTATTCAGTCTGTCATAGATAGTACCTTGAAGAAAAAAGTTCAGAGACCAGTTATAACACAAATATTGGATTTGTATAGTAAAATAACAGTTTTCAAAATCCCTGAAGAATTTAGGCCTAAAATAAAATTTTATTTGTTTGCAGTTGCCAACCGACCCACTGAAAATGGACCCGATCTAAACTTTTTTTTAGCCATTTTGCAATATTACTTTTTTTTGTTCAATTTTTCAGGATATTGATAACGTTTCATTTCCAATTTTTGACTTTTGTTTTTATCAATCACTTGTTAATAACAAGAGTGGCGCTCATTCATGTATAGTATAGGCCTATGAAAATCTCTATTTAAGGAATGTTTTTAAGTTTTGTGTGAGTTATTGGTGTGTGATTCACACAGACTTGTCACGTAGGCATATTTCATGAAGCGCGCTAGCACTTAATGAAAAATATGCCTACGTGTAAGTCTGTGTGATTCACACACCAATGATTCACACTAAACTGAAAAACATTCCTTATATTTACATTTTACATGTTTGGAAGCAACTAAATTATGCTAAATATTTGAATTTCTCGCTGCCCTATATATTGTTTCATTTTTACTAACGTCGCTGCAGCCTCATTGTGACATCACATTAACGCACGTTTCTCTGTGTATATTTCTACGTGCGAGTATACACGAAAATGGTTTTCAGATCAATTTCACAGTTGGATTACTAGAAAAACACAGCAAATGTAAATATTATTTGTTATCTAACAGAAATCTTTAAAAAAAAAAAAAAAAAAAAATTCAAAAAAAAAGAAAAGAATACCTACCTACCTACCCAGTCTAAAAATTATAGGTAGGCAACTGCAAACAAAGAATTTTTTACGCTTGGCTTAGTATTTTTCTGCATGTACATTTTACTTTTTGATGTAGAATAAAAATGCAAGTTTCTTTGCTCTGTCTGTATTTTATTCTCTTGGTCTTTTGCAGGAATTACACAGTTATGTGGATGAAGACTGTGCTTGTTTTCCATCCCTGGCTTCAGAACTAACAGTATTGGAGAGCATGATGACGTGTATGAAGGGGTAAGTACAGACTCCCTATCACAACTCGTTATGGTTTTGGAATTAATTTTATTTGTAATTGTTTACTTTGCTTTAATTAACATTGCAAGTTTAAAATTCATGTTGCAACTTCTAGAGTATACTATAAAACTGTTTCCACTTGTTTTCTCACTTCTATTGGTCTCAGTATGTAAGATTAAATAAATTATCTTGAACTTCTTTCATAGGTGTCTTGTTTTATTTTTTCAGTTATCAGTATATAGAAAAGCCTGAAGTAGGCAAGCGAAGAATTTCTCCCAGTGTAATGCTAACGAAAAAGATGGCCAATGAATTATATATAGACAGCATTAACAAGAAAGAACCAATCAAAGCCACGGATGAAAGTTGGTTGCTGTTTCAAATTTTGAAATTAATCAGCAGTATTAGATCCTGTATATTTAACAGGATATCTATTTTATAAAGTTTCTATAAATTTTATTGCAGTGCAGTTTTATTAATGGTTTGATTCAAGAATAACGATTTATAAACAACTGATTCAATGCATTACAAACTTGATAAATTCATGTTTGAGCTTTTTTACTGGGAGTGTTATTTTAACAGGTTTGTTTGTTATATTTATTTGTAGATATAGTCAAGATCTATTGTGCGGACCACACGTACAGCACACTACGTCTACCAATGAACTCCTCTGTATACACACTCATAGAGCACGCTCGAGAAAAACTCGGACTGGGCTCAGATGACCTCGTTCTTTGTGAGATTAAATCCTCAGGAGGTAACAAATTTATATTACAATTTAAAACTGTGTTAGTGAAATGAATGATTTTAAACATACAGATGCACCTGATTATCTGAAATGCAAAAGGACTTATAAGTATAAATTTCAGACATCTAGGATTTCATGATATTAAGGTTAAAATACATTAAGAAAAAGTAGCTCAAACTCACTGCATTAGATGTATAATATTCAAGATATTGATAATCTAGTTACTGCACTTGAGTAATAGTTTTAATTCTGAGTTATGATTCCAATACTGATCCTTAGTACAAGTAATACTGTGAAATCACAAATTTTCGTGGGGGTTTAATTTTCGTTGTTTTCGAGGAATGAAGAGACCCATGAATTTTTGTCCAACACAAAATGTAAAATTTAACATACATAGCTACTCAACAGTTTTTCATCCACAAATTCAAATCCCCACAAACCAAGAGTTTTTACTCAAACCACGAAAATTTGACACCACGAAAATATGTGATTTTACAGTACATACCGTACTTTATTGCAAAGATCCTAAGTGTGCGTATCTTTTTATGTATTTTGTAGATAGGGTTGTCTATAAAGAAGAAGACCTCTGTGTAACAACAGGTCTGAGTCTAAATGGTCTCTTATTCATCTCCCCAAGAAAACACCTGGATGCTTTAGTAAGTACATTGGTGTGAATAGAATTGCTTACTTAATGCTTACTGTCGAATAAAAGCTCAATACTGTTAGATATTTTAAAACAAACTGGACCCCTCACTACTGAGTAGCAGGCAGGTGAAACATTAATATATCAGGCAACTGCATCTGAGACTTTGTTGACATTTATTATAAGTATAATTAATTTTTCAGTAATGTAATTTCAAATTTATTTATTCATTCAAGATAGAATAAGTAGAATCCAGAAGTATATGCTTATTTTTAGGCTATATCCATAATTAGTCTGTAAAAAGTTTGCACTGATTGATTGACCACAGTTTCAAACCACACTGGATAAATGGAAAAGGAACTTAACTATTGTCAGAGACGATGAATACAAGTTTATATTAATTTATATTGATATAAGAGTTATCTTCCTTTGTTGCAGACTCCCCACCCTGAACAGGAAGGACCATCCATAGGTACTTCCAATACCCTGGAACTTCTCAGCACAAAGGAAATAGCATATCATATGACATTACATGACTGGCAACTGTTTATATGTGTACAAGAAGTAAGAATCTCAAACAGTCTTATTGTAAAGTTAAATTTTCTGGAGAAGTTCCCTAAATTTCAAGCAGCTGCTGTAGATTTTATCTGTACCAAACTCATGTAGATGTTTTATATGCTCAATTAATGGGATGCACATTACCAGAACACATTCGTTTGTTGTGAAATTCAGATAGATAACATTTGTCAAGTTTAGCAATTGTTATCTTTGATTATCTATGTTTTTGTTCATGTATAAGGTTGTAACAAAACATTTTTTTCTTTGTTTTCAGTACGAATTAATATATCAAGTATTAGGGAGATCCAACTTTAACAAAATTACAGCCAATTTAGACCTGTTTTTACGTCGATTCAATGAAGTGCAATACTGGGTAGTAACAGAAATGGTCCTCGCTCAGAATGTGGGAAAACGAGTCCAGCTTCTGCGCAAATTTATCAAAGTTGCAGCACAGTATGTATTTTTCTTTTACAACTTTATGAATATGAAACTGATTTCAATAAGTTATTTCTGTCTGAAAGAATTCTCGGTGTCTTAAAAATAAAAAAAAATAAAAATTAAAGAGATTTTTCAAACAGAAGAATTTTACAACTGTTTGCAAATCAAAAAAAAGTATTGAGATACATACTTATATATATGTCAATACATGTGCATGTATAGGTGGACATGATTCTCTGTTTCAGCTGTAAAGAATTCCAGAACTTACATTCATTCTTTGCCATAGTGATGGGACTCAGTAATATTGCTGTAAGCAGGCTGTCACAGACATGGGAGGTAACTCTTTTTAAGTGTGTGCAAATAAATTTAATTGTCAACTAAATCATTGATAAGCATAAATGAATTGTGTAAAAAAATATATAAAGAACTTACAAAATATGTGGTAAAAAATTTAACAACATTTGAAAAACTGGGATGCATCAGTTATTGAAATTAATTACAATAAAAAATTGGCATACTCAACGAACTACAGTAAATTATAGTTCATATCATTTTGGAATTTTTCGTACTTGAAGAAAGAAGTGAATTGAACTCTATTGTAACTTTTTCAGAAACTGCCTGGGAAGTTTAAGAAGATGTTTGCTGACTTTGAGACCTTGATGGACCCCTCCAGAAATCACCGTGTATATAGACTGTCTGTCTCCAAGCTTACCCCACCCATCATTCCATTCATGCCATTACTTATGAAAGGTTTCACATTTTATTGAAAGTGTTTGATAGCAAAATATTAAGGTTCTCAGATCCTCAGCCAGGAAGGATAACTCTTAATTTATAATCTAATTCAAAAAGTCTATAAATCTTTTCATGCAACAATTCATTTTTTGTGTTTTTGACATAATTATCATGTGACCAAGAATTCACATAGTAAGGTACTGGCATGTCATTTTTCATGACTAGTCTTATGAAAACTTAGTTAAAATTTCCATTGTAGATTTGACATTTACCCATGATGGCAACAAAACCTATTTTGATGGATTGGTCAATTTTGAGAAAATGGTAACAAAAAATATTTTTTCAGTCTTTCAAGAAACACTTTCTCTAAAAAGCTCAAAGTTGCATACTTCAAGATGGAATCCATTCCTTGTAATAATTATCAATTAAATTATTCTTTAAAATATCAAGATGATTGTATTAAATTCAATAGTAATATTTACTAAAGCTTTGTCCTTTTTACTTTCAGCACATGATAGCTCAAACAATGAGGAATGTACGCATTTGTCGGAGTCGAAGATTAGGTATGTTATTTACTCTGTTTGACATATATGAACAAAATTGGGAGCAATCTGAACAGCTAACTCAATTTTTGTCAAAACGACCTCCATTAAGACTTAAAATATATATGGTTTTACTTCATGGTATTCTTGTGTTAACTTCTTACTTAACCATATTGATATTAAAATTAGTGATTTCCTAGGTATGTCAACCCCACAATTTAAAACCAATTTGAAAAGAATATTACTGAATTTCTATAAATTAACATGGGAAAAAGACAGGAATTTACATAAAGATGGCAAATTGTCTACCTTTACCAGCATAAAGAACAAATTTTGTTTTGAACCTTATCTAGATATTCTTACAAACAATCAACATAGATCAGTTTTAACAAAGTTAAGAATATCGGCTCACAGGCTTAAAATTGAAATTGGACGTTACCAAAAAATACCTAGAGAGGAACGAATTTGTTCACTTTGTCATCACAACGAGATTCAGGATGAAATTCATTTTCTCCTTGTATGTCCTCATCTTAATGTACAAAGACTTGAACTCATAAATATTTGTAAAATTAAATGTAAAAATTTTCAGTCTCTATCTTATGATAATCAATTTTATTGGCTCATGACTAATGAAGACCCAGACATCCTTAGATCACTTGCTGGATTCCTTAGTAATTTACCTTAATTGAAGATATTGTGATAAGCATAAAAAAAATTATATACCTCTTTCCCAGTTTCTTGCCTTTAACTATATATATATGTGTGTGTATATATATATGTATAAATTATATATATTTGTATGTAACTTACAATACAATACATGTATGTATATTCAGTATATCTCTTATATACTTTTTTGCATATTTGTTTTTTTTAACAATTGCTCTTTATTTGTAATATCATCATCATGCTTGTTCTATCATTTGGATCCTCCTCCTTCTATTTGTAAATCTTTTTGCTCCTCCGGGGGCCCAAATTGGATTAATAAAATCTTGTATCTTGTATCTTGTATATACATAGGACATTTTCCCAAAGGAAAAGTAGATAATTTCGGATGAACCTAATAATTACCTTTATATTGTGTACAATTTGAAGACATTTATAACAATGGGGAGTGTAAAATGTAGGTTTTGTATATATTTACAATAAGTTGAATATTTATCGGGAGACATTGTTTAACGCTGATTTTCGTCTTGATCTTATCAAATTTGTATTAAGATAAAACTTTTATTACCTTGAATTTAGGCCGGCTTATGCTTATTGGCCTCTAGGGATATCACCCTTTTATAAGTACTCGACTTTTGACAAAATTATAGGATGACTAGTTTCACAGCTTTGTTCTGTCATTGTTTTGTTATCTTTGAAATGAGGCTCGACATGTGTACAAATTGTTGGAAGTAAGACCTGGTGATGTTTTTTACAAACATGACCAACACATAATCTTGCACTTTGACCACAGATGTAAGACATAATATTTGGTATGTGGATATGGATAAATAAAAGGGTAAATAATCCTGACCTCTGACCTTGCTAGCTTGCAAAAGAGTTTTTCTTGTCCAAAAGGTTTTTTAATCATACATGCAGTTTTCAGTTTTGGCATATGGGAGTCTCAGTAGAGGATATATGTTATGTGTCATCATTATATTAATATCAGTATTAAAATGGAATTTTATACTATAGTATGTGGGAAAAAGTGGGAAATACTTTTCCAATTGCTAAACAAGTAACATTTTTGTTAATGATGTTTTCATACCTGACATTAAACAGAATGCTATGCTATAGTTAAGTTTTACTGATATTTCAGATCTTGAGCCCCCTACAACAGCCAAGTCCTCCACAGAGGTTCAGGATTACATCAGGTCAGGGCTTAATTCAGAGTCATTTTAGCGTGATCCATAGAACAGCAATACAAAGGTTTATTTGATATTTAATATGTTTTGTGTTTACATTTTCAGAAATTTGCAAGTTATAGACAATCAACGAGTTTTAACTCAACTTTCTTATAAACTGGAGCCTAGACGAACATGAAGGAATGCTCACAATAAATTACAAAACTGAAGTGCAATTCTATCTCATGATACATACTCAAGAACAGCAATTTAAGTGAAATCCACATTATTTTAAAGTGTTAATCAAGTTTGGTCTTTAAGTATTATTTTTACCCGGTTTCTAATGTTGTGCAAACCAGAGTGCTATAAAACTGTAAATATATAAACATATTTTTCATATTGAATGTATAACTGATTAAGTGTCCTGACAATCAAATAAATCTATTTTGTACTCATGAAAATCAAATTATAATTTAGAGGTTAATGACCTAATAATGGGTTCTCAGTGAGAAGCTTCCAGTACTGAGACACATAGATTATGCTGTTTATATGGGCTTAAAGCTGCATGGGTTTCATTTTGCTTATTTTTTCCATTGGCACCAATCATGGTTCAATGAATGTACAAATTCTTGCATGTCTTCAAAATAAGCAATAATAATACTGTAAATGTATTTTATTTGGCGTGTATGATATTTGGCGGAAATTGATTTTTAAACAAGTTAGCGTAAATTTGAATTAATGCTTTCTGAATGTGCTTTGTATAAATATATGAAAGCAAAACATTTAATAAGCATTGTACTTGATTTGCTGATGATGCTTTCCACGATAGGTACTAAATAGAATACACAGCCATATGTAATACATTTACAATAAATGTTGCACATGAAAATGAGACTGTTTTTTTAAAATTCTCTAAGTAGTTCAATGCATACAGTAAAACTCGGTTATAACGAAGTTACTGGGACCTATGAAATAACTTTACTGTATCTGTAATTCATAAAATCTGTAAAAGGAATTTGTTAAATATATATAACTGGGGGATCCTAGATAACTATTCCTTGATTTTTGAATCAAATACAGAACAAATACCTATATCTAACCACCAACATGTGTCCTGTGACTTAATTCTGGCCTTGCACATGCGTCAAAATTAAATTCGAATTAGCTTGGCTTAGTGGCACATGGGACTAATGCGAAGTATTTTAATGTGCAGTAAATTAATTTGAATTTAATGAAACTAATTTGCATTAAATTCTCTGCGTGAAAGCAATTCAAATTTAATTTGCAGTAACTTAAGTTTAATTCAAAATATTTATATTTCAATAAATGTCCCCTATGATTCTTTACCAAAAAAATGAAGTTCATTTTCTCATGAACTACATTAGGTATGTTCCACGGATAAGCATGAATATCTCTATTGTTACCTCATGATACCGCTCTTGACGCCGAAAAATAAAACGCACACTGTTTTGTTTTAAAAATGACAGTTGAATGGCGTAAATTTATGGCAAGTCATCAGAAAAATAATGTAAATATAAGAAATGAATTTAATTTTTGGAAGATTCATGAGGTATATGAACTACGACGCTTCACGCCAGCATATTTATCATGAAGCGCTAATGCGTGAAGCGTCATAGTTCATAACCTCACGAATCTTCCAAAAATTAAATTCATTTCTCAATTAAACTCTCTGTGTGAACAGGGCATTAGTGTTGGTGCAGCAATTCAAGTTTTAGGACCAAGTCCATTCCTAGAAATCTATATGCTCTATCGGGACTTAACTTGCATGGCTTATGAATTTGGGGATACATTCTACCAGACAAGATTTGGATGTTGATCTGACCTACATATTTTGTTTGAGTGACCTGGTAAAAGTTTCTGAATCTAGTCCATTCTAAGTTCTATAGTGACAATACTTGCAAGGATGATGCATCCTTGGATGTGCACGATCAGATACTGGAAATGATCTGCATTTTAGAAATGAGTGACTGCATGGGTTAAAAGTCCATTTTCAAGCCATTTTAAGCCTTAAGTTGTACTCTTTAAGTGAGTATTTTCTAAATCTATGTCAATAACAGTGTTTTTCTGTTCACTAATACTTCACTGTCGATTTGTTTCCTAGGTATACCCTTGTTGAAAATAAACTTGATAAACTATATAATGCACCTTTATACTTTAATCAAAGTCCACAAAATATTTTTCATAGATTGTGAAGGATTATTCTGAAGTTTATTTGTACTTCCATCGATTGAAAGATTTTGTTACCTGGTAAAAACTGAACTTCTCTCTGTTGGGCAATAATTTCCCTGTATACAGTATTAAGATGAGATTTTTATTTAAGAAGGATGCTTAAGACAATTCTTAAGGACTGTGTCTATCTAATTTCATTGTTCAAGGTCACTGCTATTACCTCAAACTCTTAAATGTGCCTACTGTAAACTTTTGAAATTTTTAATTTTTTTTCAAAAACAGTGATCACTAAATATTTTCTGCTGCAATTTATTAATTCACGAACCACTTATGTTCAGTATTTAATGTTACTAAGTTTTTAAAAAGTACAATGTATCAGTCTTGCTTGTTATGTAAGATTATATTGCTCAAAGACCACAAGGGAACTTTTGTCTGATTTTATTTTGAATTCTAAATGCCCTTCAATATAGTTATACATGGTAGTATATTGTTGCAAACTGAAAAAATAGACTTGTGGTAATTAGTGACCAATATTTATTATTCAATTGCTTTGTGTATTTCATTGATTTCAATTCTTACATATTTTGAAGAATTCAGTTTTTGATCTCTGCACTTTAAAATTTTCCATGACAGTTTACAAAAGAGGTTATCTTTGACAGTTTAATTAACATTATCTAGAGAATCAGTCCTAATATAGAAAATCCTTTTGCTCTTCTATACCAGGTAGTTGATTTCAGTTGTCTCATTACGGAAAAATTCTTCATTATGTTTTCATAAGCCTTCAGACTCCAATTCACATTGAAACTTGTACATATCATAACTTTGTCAATCTAAAGCACGAAGTAGTGTGTTTTGTAATTGTATTTTCTAGACGATAATTTTTTTTCATATCTGTTAACCAAAGAAATAAACAGATATATTTGGAAACAAAAACAGAATTGTTCATCTTGTTTTTCTTTATATACTGTAGAATCATTGCTACAGGACAAATGTTCATAGATTTTATGGGCCATCCTCTCCCACAAATGTCAAAGGATATACTTATTGAATTTTCTCAAAATAAAGTTCCACATGAAATTCCAGTAGAAGTTTGGTTAATTGACCATGATTTATTTTCTCCCATCATAATATGATTCTACAGTAAATAAAATTCCCCAAGTTGCAAAATATGGTAAACCAACTTTTATTTGCGACAGCTTTATTTTGCGATTTACCAGGGGTAAACTAGTTCGTGACGATTAGTTTTCACGATCAACCTTATTTTGGAGACTGTTCTTATTAGACACATAGACTTTTAAGGACTGGTTGGCGGCGAGAAATTTTCATGACAAGGCTCTCACAAACTTCGTGAAAATTTCTAGCACGCAAATAAAAGTTGGTTTACAGCATCAAAATTTAATTTGTCATGTGGTCTTTATTTTCTCCATTATTTCTATTTAGAAAAAAAACAATGATGTGTTAATTAACCTTAATGTAATATTTTACAATGATTCTGTAAAAAAAAAAAATGATAATCTTGGATCTCTCTGAGACAACTCGAGTTCAATTGGACAAAAAAATGGTTTGCTTATGACCCCCAAGTATAATAGCAGAACATTTTACAGAGATATATTTTGAGAATTTAATATTGTGATATATGGTCAACTGCACTATATAATGATTCCATGTTTAAATTTCATCCAATATTATACAACTATGGACTTAGGTGTAGGTCGATGTGTAATTATAAGGACTAAACGCAAGTGATATTAAGCAAAGACACAGAAAGTGATAGCGACATCCTGCGAGGTCGCTATCATTTTCTGTGTCTGAGGTCAATATCACTTGCCTTAAGTCCTTAACCACAATTCATATTAACAATTCACTGAAGTCCATAATAATTATATTACCGGTACACAAACACTCAATGTGAATAATCTCACACAGTCCAAGCTATACAAACTCAGCTGTCATTGTGGTCACTTGGTAAAAACATGCTCCTTATATTTTAATCACGTTCTATGTAACTTTGGTGCAGCTGAATGGTGTGTCATGTGATATCACATTCCAAGGGGACACTTTGATATATCATGTGACATCCTTTCATCCAATGAAAATTAGGAAAATAATCTTGTATAATATAATTACAGACCCCTTTTTTGTTTCTGCGTGTAGCCAATATTATTTTGACCTATTTTTATAACATATATATTTAGATGTTTTTTAAGTAAACATTTTATTACATTTACTGAGAATTGTTCATGTGACATTTCTCTTCAATAAATATATATGAAAATAATTAGCACAATTATCATATCACAGAAGTCTGGACGGCTTGTCGGTTTTAACTATACAATATACAGAAAATTTTGCTATTGTAAAATATTTTCAAATCTATTCTTGCTGGAATAGTATTAATCTCCACAGTTAAATAGTCACTTCCACACTGTGCTTTTTTTAATTCAAAGAGTGATTCTGAGCTGTAAGGATTCCATGAAATGCCGTGTTACACCATCCCCGGCTTGGCATACATTGGGAGGTGGTAGTAGTTATAGCTCAGGAAACTCAGAAGGCGAGTCTCCACCGCTCGCTTCGAGCCACTGGAGGCGTATATTTCTAACAACTGCTTCTTCTGGGACTCGTTCATCTACAAATAAATAAATTGGGAATTTGATTGTGGTAGCATTTGTTAGGCAAATGTACAGTACATATTTGTACATTGTACAAAAATTAATTTTTTTTCTTACATGACATACTTTTAAATTTACAAAGAAATGACACAGTCTAGTCCTGCTTTATAATGCTGTAAAATGTTAGATATATACTTTTCACGTATTTTAAATTGTTAAAAAATGAAGTTTGACATTATGTTGTCCTGCTTTTTTCCTATAAAATATCTTATTTAGACCTTTTACTGCATGATTACACTTGACATTCAATTAAATTCATAAAGCTTAACATAATCGGGTCCCTCTTTTTTTAAATAGATCTATAAAATAGCTGATAAATAAGACTTACAGGAACATCTTCATCCACTACCTCTCTGACTTTATCCTCAATGGAATCAACTCCAACACCCTGTAATAAACAAAAAGAGAGTAATATCTGAAATTGACTCAAACTTCATGATATTAATTCATCTATTTTAAAAATGACTTCTGGGCCTAATTATCTGGTTCCCATACTTACTGGGCTGGTGACCAGAAGTTCTCGGACCTCATCCCTGAAATCAGAGAATCTGTCGTGGTACAGGGCAAGGCTCCAGGTCTCCTGAAAGAACCTGAAAAATTGAAGAGTCAATGCATGTATTGGAAGTCTGGAGTGCATTCAAATGGAGGATAAAATGTTTTCAGTTAAATTAATTTTTTTCTTAAATAATATTTCAATTTTATGGCAATTGTATTGAATTAAAAGAATTTTGCTACTTAGGAATTTACCTATCAATGCATAAAATTGATTTATAAATATTGATATTATTATTTTTATGTCACTTACTCATAGAAGTCTGGAATGAGTTTTTCATTGAAGCGAGACACCATGTTGTTCAAGAACCTCTCATGCAGTCCATACAAGCAAATGAAGTTTTCACTTGGGAAAGGCTGATAAAAGCATAATACAAAATTATATGTACATGTATTATAATTTGAATCAAAAGTCAGAGTAGTTTTACCAAGAAGATCAAGATATTATAAGCACCCATAGAAAAGCAAAATAAAGATTAGGAATAAATTTTATTTGGCATCTTCCAAATATCAAAACATTATTTTCATTATACTCATAAACATTTAAATTATTATCTTGAACACTTATATCATAAATATCCTGAATTTCTTGAAGCAATTGGGAAGTCTCAACCACTTACACCTTTTTCAATATTATTCCTGGATATCTCAAATCCCTGACAAATCACAGCAAGTTCAAGATTAT
Source organism: Saccostrea glomerata (assembly GCA_003671525.1). Lineage (NCBI taxonomy): Eukaryota > Metazoa > Mollusca > Bivalvia > Ostreida > Ostreidae > Saccostrea > Saccostrea glomerata. The sequence continues at coordinate 125,810 of PRKT01000738.1, forward strand.
AAGGTTTGACTATATTTGATTTTTTTTAACAACCATTAATTGTCATGAAGTTGGGTGTTATTCTTTTATGGTCTAATCTTATTTTTTTTTTCCATGTTGTGGCTAAGAGTCAGGTAGACCAATATCTACTTAGTAATGAAGGCAGTATCAATCATAACATACAGGGCCAACATTTAAAGATGTCTTGTTTGATGCACTCTGAAGTCCCACTAAAATAGGCCCTACCCAAATCAGTTCAGTGGGGGGATAAAATTGTAATTACAATGTATCTGTATAAAGTAAAATGCCTTAATCTTTAACCATGAATCCTGAAAGAAAAGAAAACATAGGCCCAGGGGTCACATCACTCACCTGAGCACTTTGGCTTAGGAAAAAGCAGAAAATTAATTAGTTCAGTATTGAAAAGCATAAAATTACCAATCATATTTTTGCTGTTCTGGAGAAGAAAATGTTAAAGGTCTTCCCTATGTATTTGTATGTAAAACTTTGATAACCCATTGTGGCCCCTACCCGTAGGGGATCATGATTTGAACAAACCTTGAATTGACATTACCTGAGGATGCTTCTTTATGAATTTGCTAAATCATGACTTTTGTGGTCTTGAAAAAGAAGACTCTTTTAAAGATTTTTTCTCTCTATGGAATTCTTATAAAACTTTGATCACCAATTGTGGCCCCACCATACCCATGAAGGTCCTGATTTTAAGAAATTTCAATTGACACTACCTGGGGATGTTTCCATATAATAAGACTAATCATGGCTTTTATGTTCTTGAGAAGAAGATTTTCAAAGAATTTTCTTATATAATCCTATATAAAACTTTGATTGCTTATTTTCATTCCCCCTGGGGTCAGGAATTGAACAAATTTGAATTTACATTAATTTACCTGAGGATGCTTCCATATAAATATGATAAATCATGGCTTTGCTTTTTTAAGAAGATGGTTTTTCTTATGTATTGCTATATAAAACTTAACCCCCCCCCCCCCCCTCCACCCCCAACTAATTTGAACCTTTACTACCTTACAATGATTCCACATAAGCTTCATATTCAAGCACAGTGGTTCTGGAGAAGACTTTTAAAAGATGCCATAAATTTTTCATGAAACCTTAATTTTCTCCCCTGGAAGGTGTGATCCTTTATTTACCAGTAAACAGACTTGAATGCTCTTCCCCCAAGAATACTTTGTGGCAAGTTTAGTTGAAATTGGCCCAGTGGTTCTTGACAAGATGAAAATGTGAAAATTTACGACAACAACTACACATACAAAAGACAAAATTTGATCAGAAAATCTCACTTGATCCTTTGGCTCAGGTGAGCTAAAAGTCTTTAATAATGGCCCATTTATAATTTATTTTCTACATTCTATTTTATTTTAAGCCATGTGTCATTTTAATGTTGGAACAATGAAGCCACCTCATCAAATAGATTTTATGACAAAATTGACAACATGACAACATCCTGTTAGGTAAAATGATTCTCTGGAAATCCTTCCCCCTTCTTCATGTCAAAAAGTCATGTAAGAACAAACAGAAACATGAATTTGCTTGATAATTGAGGTGCTGCACGAATGAAGTGGGAATTTCCCAAACAATTGCAAGAACATTGCAACATTGCATGAATTTCTTGATACAACTCCAAATATGGTCATAAATTTTGAAGTCATGCAGAAAATGATTACTCTGGTAGATTGTGTTTAATTGATTGATGATAATTTAATTTCTTGTCCCTTCAAAGCCGTGTATTTTCATCTAATATGTTAGAATTTTTGTAAATTAATAAAACTTAGATGACTTCATAGATTCATTTCTGAATGAAAACATATGACCATAATTTTAGCATTTTCCACTCTCCTTCCCAGTGTAACTTTCTTAAAGCTTATAAAAAAAAATTAAAATGTTTATTATGTGGAAGGAATTGGAATACTGGTACGGAGCTCACCAATTCACTTCAACAAATCAGCATTTTAAGATATTGTGTTCAAGATGATGAAGTTTAAATGGTCATGATTTTAAAAATATCTCTTTGTGATGAATTACAATACAGTGTATATAGTAAGAGTTGTGAGGCCTGTAGAGCTCACCTTTTTAGACAAACATGTCAGGGTCTCTACATTATTGTACTGGTTGATATGGATCCTGAAGTACTCCGGATCACCTCCAGGGCTGCCTGTCATGTATTCCTTGCCCTGTTTTACAGAAAGGATATCTTATTTTTTCTTTTTTAAACAATATTCTCCCATAAATTTGTAACCATATACATGTATATGGATAAAAAAAAATGAAGGATAATTTAAAAAATTTTTCCTTTTTTTTTTCAAATTTGCAAGTACTTACATAATCTGGTTGTTCTTTCTGAGTGGCTAATGGAATATCTAAACCTGGTTTGGCAACATGCAGGTAATTATAGCCACCTATAATATTAACAAAAATCAAACAAATGTTATGATGAAGTAAACTCATTTTCTACACCAGGGGCCTAAGTAGAATGCAAGTTCTATTACAAACATCTCACATTTCTCAATTCCCACAGTATAAGATTATCCTTTTCAAAACAATCACAAATTTCTAACTTTTCTTTCTCAAATATTTTCTTCAAAAATTCAATACTGATTTTACAAAACAAATAACACATTATAATGTACTTATAGTATATTGATCAATCCATGGGTAAAAATGGATACAATTTCAAACTAACTGTATGAGAGTTGTTGTATTGCCACAAAGGTAGTAAATAATTTAATGACTTTGATTGTTATTTATTGGAAATTACATAGAAGCTATTCCCTTAGTATATGGCAGATTTGATCAATTAATATTATATTGATCAAATCATGTGTTAGCAATGTCGGTGTTAATTTAAAATTCCATTCTCTTGTATTGATGAGCATTTTCTTCTAGATTGTGATCTAAAATTCACCATGATTAAATACAAATTTCACAATGGGATTCTGCTCAATGAGATTCATTACAAATAGCCCAGGGATGTAAATACTGGAGCAGCAGTTTCTAAACATGGTGATTTGTTATTTGAAAACCATGGAAAATCCAAAACATATTGGATGATAAATAATCCTATTGGCATCAACAAAGTATAGTCCCTAAGCCTGATGTCAAGTGTCTCGCTGTAATGAGACTGCTTTAGAAAAAAGAACACATATATTAATGGATGAATTCGTTAAAACCTGGGATCAGGTGCTTGAAAACTAAATGACGGGACTGGCACCAATGCATTTCTACTTACAACTGTTATGAAACCCTAAAAGATGCTTTTAAAAACAAAGCAAACCTGATTCTTTAATATAAGTCTGAAAAAAGTTTTTGATATATGTATGAGAGAAAATTGGTACTGTGTAGAACTTGCTTAATGGCTAATGGATGGAGTTAAAACTTGGCTTCCTTTGAATATTTTGCAAGACAGACTTTTTTCCTTCTGTAACCATAATAAGATGAATTATGACAGGTCCTGCAAGACTTGTTTGGTTACAGCAAACCAAGTTCACCTTGAGATAATTGAAGCAGATATTTGGAATCATTTAGTTATAGCACTTCTTTAGAGTGTTTCCGTAATTACTAATTATAGTCTTCAATATGATGATTGTGTCCAAAAACAAAATTAGAGGACCTGTTTTCATCTTTTTGTCGCTTTTGACAGCTAGATGACTGATAAAAATTACAAATTAAGCCTACAAAATTTTAAAATCAAATTAGCTAGCCCCCTGATGAAAAAGTAAATTTACTTAATTCCTGAGTGAATTAGATTAACAATGTAGTAATTTATGTATTAATTTTATTTTTTTGAATTTTAAGGAAAAGAATAGTCAAGTGCAGCAAGAAATTTGCCCCCCTCCATCTTGGTGGATGAGATTGTTTTCTTTTTTCATTGAATTAGTAAATATAGTAGTTTAGTACATGTAATATAAATACCTGGTAAAACGCCTCCTTGTATTTTGGGAGTTCTATAAATAGGAATCAGATTCAAAGCCTCCTCTGGGGGTGCCGTTTGCGGGTCCAATGTTGGGTCAAATAGACGCAGCATTTCAGTGGCCAACTGTCAAATTCAGACAAAAATGAAAATTTAAGTATTTTTACATTAATTTTTTATTTCTGATTAATAAATATATAATATATTTAAGGTTAAAGCTCTGAACTTGTATGTAATTTTGCAAAACACTTTATTACATTAGGATTTAAAACAAGGGTTTCAATGCCATTTGTTTTCCTAATATGAATTTGGAATCGCAAACTTTTGATTCCAGATTACACTGAAAAATACCTGCAAAATATGCCTGACATTTGGAATAATTGTTAAAAATATATTTTTAAAATTATAATTTATAAACAATCAGATCAAAATTCCTTTTTACAAAAATAAAATTTGTACCTCAAGAAATAACACCTGTAAATACATGGTTAATAGCGATAATTAACTTCCTCTGATATTTCAGGATATAAGGAAATTTACTAAAATAGTTGACTTCCCTAATTTTTTTAAAAATATTTTTTTTTACAATAAATCAATTGTTCAGCAGGATAATAGAAATGTACAACAGTAGGCAAATAATTAAAAACTTGACAAAGGCACAATTTCAGTTTTGAAGTCATTTGCTGCTGCTGGAATTTCAGCATATTAAATTTGGATCTGTTCTTTAAAAGTAACATGTACGGTAGAACTGCAATGGTTGCAAGAATAGAAAACCATTAAAATTGAATGCTAGCACCAGGAATTTTAGTGTGTTTGTGAAATAAAAGAAATCTTCAGTGTAAAAAACAAGAGAGCACCTGTCATTGATTGATGATAAATAACAGTGTCACATATTGGTCCTAAATGTTGGAGGTCTTCTCTCGGGATAGTTGTCACTACACAAAACACTCAAGGCAGAAATCGGGTTGCAAATAATGGAGATGTAGGAGAGATATGCGGTAGTTCTAACATAGTATTGAACTGTATGCTATCCAGTCCCACATGGATTAGAGTATCAAAGCCAAACAGCTAAACATGGCTCGTCAATGGCGCAGGAAACTTACGTGACCAAATGCCTCCAGGAAATTTCTAACATGGGGCTGTACAACCGTCTTTACTTTTCATTTAGGTAAGTGATTCATTTTGAGATGAAAACTTGTGGAGATTTTAGGTCAGTGACTTTTTAATCTTTACACATTTTATTCCTTTTCATTCCCCTACCCACCTCTCTCTTATGTAACTGATATTTCATTTTAGACAATATGCTTTTATCAAATTGAACAGATTGATTTGTACTTAAAAACATATTGATATCCTAAATATTATGTGTAACTTGTAAGATAATCAACATCATGTAAAACTTCTTTTTCTTAATAATTATCCATGACAGCAAGGGGTCAAAATATATATGTGCAGTGTTTCATACAATTAATGATCTGCCACAAGTTTTTACTTAATTTCTTAGCTTTATAAATGAGTTGCATGAAAATTATTACTTATTTGCAAAAAAAACATTCTCTCTCTTTTTTCTAAAAATATTTTATGACATAACATAATTATCTGTTATTATAACTCTAAGTAATAGAAAATTTTTCATTTTTTAAAAAAGATCTTAAATAAAAAATTATTTATTCAATTTCTTTATATTTCCTTTACTGGCTTTTCTTTGATTTGAGGGCCTTACACAAACATGGGAGTAAATAAATAAAGTGTAATGATTATTAAATAGAAACACGGCACTTTTATGTTTGTAATTATCATCATTCAGAGCATCTGATAACATCAAAATAGCATCAGTAACCATAACCAGAGATAAGGAAGTCCTTAAATGGACTTCAAATGTGTCCTTCCCTCCTGTAAACAGCTCCAGAGAAAACTCACAATGCGTAACATGTCACCTAGAGCAATAATCTAAACAAGTTGTAATTTCAATGATTACTTTATTTTTTTCGATGTGTGATTATCTGGTGCTAATATCTATGTCTATAAATCAGGCTTCTGATAGATGTACCATTACTTTCTTTAAACAATCAACAGAGAACACATGTAATTTTGATATTCATGAATTTAACATTTTAACTTATATTAACTACTAAATCTTTAGATATTGAATTCTGTAACCTCCTGGCTGATTTTTATTTTGTAAAGTACATGGAAAGTTTGATCTTGAGCACACCTATTTTTTTGACCAATTCTCTAAATTAGAAATCTTCAGTTTTTACTATATTTTTAAAAAATAAATTCTTTTTTGCATCAAAATTATTAAATACTAGTAGGTTATAATGAATTTTATTAATTTCTTATTTTTAGAATATATATGTTCCTTAAATTGTTTGCATTTCTTTCATTTTTATTAAATCACTTATTTAACCAATGCATTGAAATGATCACAAATGGTCACATGAAAGGAATTCCTGCCTTTTTATCCTGTCTGCAAAATGCTGTTTAACATCCCAACAATCATTGAAAATACCTTTACTTAAATGTGAAATAGAAACACCCTTGTTATAGCAAAGTCAGAAGAGAATAGATCAGGTCAATGTGGGACGTTTCTTTACCATGACAACATTTCATGCATCCCTGAAATACCAAAGTTCTAGCTAAACACACCTATTTTTCTGACCAATCAAAAGGAAGCTGACAGGAACTCATTAATTTGACTTTATTTAAATAATAAGTAACATCAGTAAATTTCTATACCAAAGAATATAATGTATGGATCTCGGTAAGGTATCTGTTGTTTTGAATACGTGGTTGCAGCAACCTAACCCAAGTGCTTTTAAGGTAATGAAACTTTGTTTATTCGTTCTCATTGAGAATAATCTTAGTTTGTTTCATCAACTCAATTGAAAATGTAACTATATCTGTAACATCAAACAAAAAAAAACATTGACTTCATTAATTTAGCAATTAATTGTTAAAGCCTTAACTTTAGATGAATTAAAATGGGGGGAAATGTAGTAGTACTTATAGTTGTTTTTCAGTAAGATTATGCATGATTTGGTATTTTTATTTATTTGAAATAAACAGTGGGATATTATAACACATTAATCTTCTGCTGTTTTTAATTAACTTATTCAAAACTAGCTTATCAAACCCCGGTAATGCTTAACAAAATGGCTTAGTAGAAATCAAACAGGAACCTATACCTGGAAAAATAATTGAATGACTCAGATGATTACATTTCCATCAGAAACCTGACAAAGTCTTTGAAATCTCAGCTAAACCTATTAAAGTATTGTAAAATCAAAGGATTACCTGAAACTCAATAGAACCATCAACAGAAGCCAAAGAATAAAAAAAGGAAGAAGAAAACTGTAACTGAGTAAAAAATTGGGCTTCATTTCCTTCTAACATTGCTTTATGTCCTCTTTTTCAGACTCTCGAGGTATTGTGCTCGGTTGAAATCCCCCAAGATTCCCTCCTCCAGTTAAAAAGAGGGCTCATCAGACATAAAATGTGCAATCAAGGAATATAATCATCATTAATTGCTAATTCTCAGCGCTGGTTCAGGATGACAATGGATATTGCTTCACAGGTCTATATTTCTTTGGAAGCAATCATTGGAGTGTTGGCAATTATTGGCAATGCTTTGGTTTTAATAGCCATATTGAAATTTCCCAAACTCCAGAATGTTACCAATTTCTTTATAGCTAGCTTAGCTATAGCGGACTTGTTAGTGGGTATCTTTGTAGCACCTTTAGCTGCTCTCAGCTACTTAGGTCTACCTGAAGATTACCTTGGATGTGTGTTCACTAATTCCATTGTTGTTGTATTGACACAAACTTCCATATTCAATTTGGTGGATATAGCCATAGAAAGATTCATTGCCATTAAAAACCCCTTCTTCTACCAAGAACACATGACAAAAAGAGTTGCAGTGATTATGATCACCATCTCCTGGGTGCTTGCTATTATCATTGGACTTGTACCTGTATTTGGGTGGAATTTGGGACCAATGAAAGACAACAAGTGTGCTTTTGTGGCAGTGATAGACTTCAATTACATGGTGTATTTCAACTTCTTTGGATTTGTTTTAACACCACTCATCATCATGTTTGTGATTTACACCTACATTTTTTACATTGTTCGCCAACAAATGGCCAAAATCTCTGCATTAGAAGTCATGCAAAAACCAGACACACGGAAACTGAAGAGTCGGTTTAAGCGAGAAGTGAAAGCCGCTAAGTCACTAGCTGTTGTTTTTGGAGTCTTTGCTCTTTGCTGGATCCCTATTCATATTCTGAACTCCATTTCCCATTTATGTAAAACCTGTATCTATCCCATTAATCTTCTACTGGCAGCCATACTTTTGAGTCATATCAACTCTACAGTTAACCCTTTCCTGTACGCCATTGGAAACAGCCAATTTCAAGTTGCCTTTAAAAGGATGTTCTGTGGCAGTTCCTCTGCAGGTTTCCTAGACGAAGAATTTACAACAGTTTCCAGGGCGAAATCCAAAGGTAAGAAAAGAAGTGTTGACAAGGCATCTCCCGTCCACATGCCCAATGACAAATATGTTAACAAGGGATTTACCGGATCTTACAGCAATATACAACAGTCTTCACAGAATGGCCAAGTCTTTCATATAGCTACATGAATTCACAAAACACTTGTTCTTGAAATTATTTGATAGAACAGTAGTACTGTGTACAGAGAATTTTAACTTATAAGTATGGATACCTGAGAGAACCATGAGATATGAAACCAAACTATGACGGTGATTAAAATGTTTATATTACTTTGATGTTGTATTTTTATACTTTATTTTAAATTCTACTTTTTATATTGTTAAATGTTTTAAAATATGTTGAACTACATTATATCTTTATTAAGATAAATATAAATAAATGTTTCAAAAAAGTGTTATGGGTTCTATAATAATACTTTTTGGGGGAAAGGGAATATTCTTTTCAATTTGTACAACTGTTGAATTGCCAAAAAAGTACATTTACTTTGATGAACTTACATGGACTCCGACTTCTTTGGAGTTAAAATTGGCATGGCTCCACTGATCAGCGTGGTATTTACGCTGGTACTTTGTGATGGTTCCCGCCCCTCGGACAGAGACATCATTGGTGTGGAAGGCAGCATCTATAACCAGCTTACCATCGTAAACCAGACACGCGTCATTAATGGCTGCAAAAATATATAACTCTCATTATTATTTATTTTAAGGACTATTTACGTAAATGATTATTGATGTTACAAATATCAAAACTGCAAAAGTAAAAAAAAATCCAAGGTTCTCAGTTTTAAATCTCTAAATTGGGAGATCTTTATCAGATAGTAATCTTTTTTGCTTACAAAAGACAGTGTTTTACTGAAAAAAAAATCACTATCAGTTATACAAAGATAAATTGAAGTAACATTTTCCCTGCTGTATGAGACAAAACAAAAGAAGGCTTCAAGGCTTTAGGGTAGACACTTCTTTAAAGTACAGATTCTAATGACTAAGATTCTCTTCCTTCTTGGAAAAAGAAGGATAAAGTATGCATTAAGCTTTTTCCTACATCTCTGCAGTGTTTGACAAATATTTTTGTTGTTTGATCATCATCTAGAGCAGAAAAAAACATCAAAAGCTTAAATTTATTTTAGAATTAATGTAATCCCTGAGAGCATGCCTGTTTTGCAATGTTTTTCAAACTTTTATTGATTTTGAAATATAAAATCACACTTTGATCAAACAAGGAAGGCTCTTAAAAAAGGATCAATTCTTTATGAGAATGGATTGATCAACTTTTAATATTGTGAAATCTATCCATAATTACAACTTGAAAGTGACTGTGCTATTGAATATCAATAATAATAATTATCATTGCAAATAAAGCTGACTCCTAAAAAGAATAGTTCCATTAAAATGCATTCCCTTTGATTTAGGTTTGTTAAGTACGATCTATAGATTTTACCCGGATTTAATTCAAATTGATTGGTGGTAGTCAAATTTAGATATGCAAATCATTTAATATGTGGTTTAAATTCTGTCTAAATCTTCAAAACTCTTGAAAAAATTAAGTAGGACAATAAATATGCAAACAATTAAAATAAATATAGAATAAAGTGTCTGAATCTCCAAATTACTTAATAATTATAAAGAAAACAAGATGTATTTGTAAATCACAGATGTTCCCATATAACAGTTTCTGGAAAAGGTTAAAATTTCTCAAATGCAAGTCAAACTCCAAGGACTAGGTAAAAAAAAAATTTGATAATATTTTTATCCAAAGAAAGGACTTGTCCTCAATCCTAATATTAAATATACCTGTCAAATACAAATGTTCAACTGTTCAAAATTGATGGCCAAAGTTAAAGTTTTTTTTTTTGAAAGTAGGACAAACTCCACGGTCAAGGTTTAAGTACCCGGGAAAAGGCCTTATCACAAGAAATACACATCTGAAATATAAAAGCCCTGACACCAAATTGTTAAAAAGTTACGACTATATTAGGCTAAAGTTTTTGAAAAGTAGACCAAACTTCATGGTCATTGAGGCAAAACGTCAAAATTGTTGGTATTCAAAGGAGGGTTTCTAAGAAGAAGTACAGTACAAATGTGAAGTACGATGCCCTTGCACCAACTGCTCAAAAAATTGTACAAAAAGTCACTTAGACTTAGTTACAAAGTAATAATATTGCTGCATTAACAAACTTCACTTTTCTCCATCCCCCACTAAACAAATCAGTCACTGTCTGACTCTGATCCGCGATGTTTCAAAAAGAGGGAAATACTCTTAAAGAAAATATATATAAATGGAAATAATGCTGTCTGACTCATTTATCATATTTGCCATTTTGTTTGAACAATAGTTCTTCACTCATGATTGGACAGATCTCTCCTTCAAGTTCTTGAATTCTCTTATGTGGTATGATCAAGATTGGGTCATGATCCATAAACCTCTGTAACATCATTTCAAATAACATCAATGCACTCATTTTACATAAGAGCGAAAAAGTATAATTTTAATTCATGCAATGCAAGCATATTGCAAAATTAACCTAGAAGTTAAGGCCCATGAGACCCCTTCAGGTCAATACCAATAACATCATGACTTTATTCAAAATAAAAGGCAGCTATAAAGTTACAGCTAGAACACAACTGGTGGCTTCAATAACTGCAGCATCTCTTATCATCCTGTGATCTCAAAATGACCTTGATTCAGGTCAGGTCAAGGGCAAAATACATCTGAATTTGAAAATATAATGTAAAACCAAAGAGTGAATTCATCTGATTTCCTGATAACAGATGGATAGCAATATATTAAACAAATTCCGACTTCCTCAGTCTTCTAAGTATAGGCAAATGAAAACATACTCTTTTTATATACCGGGTAGTTTGGTTTTAATAAAACAAATGCCTCCTACACTGTGATTATTGGTTTTAGAAACTTAATCCTTTTCTGCTATATCCTTGAAATCAACATTTTTTTATACTTAACACTGGTATTGTTGATATATTATCAATGATAAAACATTTACGTAAAAGATATCAATACATGATTTTTCAATGTTACTGCAATCTATCTACAAACAAAAGAAGTGCTAATTGTGTTTCAATCAATCTTAAGTTTTGAAAAGTCATATACCGTAAACTTTGGAAACCAAAAACGACAACAGTACTTTTTTATGTCAATAAATTAGCCAATTAGATGAAAAATAAGCCTAATATCTATATTTCAAGGGGGGGAAACACCAAATAGTATCATGGGAATAGATCTGGAATGCTACCCAATAACTTCTCCCTTGATAATGTATAATCAAGGATAATGGACAACGGACAATTAAATCAGATTTACAATGGGTGAAGAAAAGGCCAATGATATTGTTTATATGCACCAAATAACCAAGTATGTTGTGTAAGAAAACATAACAAATAACAGCAAAATATATTTTTTCAGTAAAATTAATGAAATGTCAAAACAACTTTATAGATCTGAAATATGTATTGAAAATTGACTGGACTTCCAAGTGAATAGGAGCGTAATGAAAAGTATTCACTTAGATGACCTGACAAGCTGTAACAGGACATGGCTTGTTTTAGAACGGAGCCACACAAAAGCTGTAGGTGAGCTCCATTATTGGGATCACTCGCTGTAATACTGTAGAATTGTTTACTTACCCTTGAAAGCATCAGTATCCACGGCTCTTTTGTAGTACGTAAAGAATGCCTGTAATTAAAAAAATCAATGCAGCCACAGCAATCTACTAAATGGTCTGACTTATCATATCAGTTCTGCTGTTTAATATTTTTGTATTAAACCTGTTTTAGGTAGAAATAAATTTTAAAATGTTTTTTTTTTATTATTGTATTGAATATTAAAGTAATGCTGTCTGCAGTAACACAAAAGGACAAACAATATCAATGTTTGAAAATTTTGCACATTTAAAATTCCCTGTACAAAAGTTGAACTTGAAGCTTCTTACCCCACATTCCAGCCTAAGTGGTGTCTTTTCTGATGTGAAGCTGGCTGACATTATCTCTGCTGGATCCTCCCCATCATTCCACTGGGCCAGTATGTACCCAGAATGCACCTGGACGCCACTGGACACAAGAGCCTGCTTTACAGCATCATCAATCTTGGGGTCATTAAAGCAGGTTGACTGGAACAAAGATGACAAATTCTTTTAAATGATTTTATTTCGTTTAGAAAAACAAGATGATAAGAATTTTACAGACAATGGACAACCCAGGTTGCACTGTAAAATTAACAATTAGAGCTTTCCATGTTCAGTTAAAATTAACAATAAGAGCTTTCCATGTTTCAGTTAAGTTACCTGATAAATTGCAGGTGGTTCAACCAGCTGGATATTTTCCCCAGGAATTCCCATGGCTAGCAGGGTCTGTACACAACAGTAAGCATCCAGGGTACAACCATACACTATGGTCTTCTCTGGAACATGAATTATAAAATCATATATCCATAACTATCAAGATTTAAAATATATATCAAATTTGTTGCACATTCTGAAGATTTTCTGAGAAATAACAAACAAAGAACTATGAGAAAAAGATTGGATCACATGTTTGTTTGAAACTGCATTTTTCCAGCTCAGTACATGCAATCACAGACATAAACTAGTGCTATTTCCTTAGATATTTATTCTATGTAAATGACCAATATCTGCTTTAATTTCTTAATTTTCTAGAATATCTTACATCACTTACTGTTAGATTTCAGGAAATAATTCTCAATCCAGTAAAGAGCCACTGCAGCATCATACTCATCATTGATTGTGAAAAGATTTTTGGGTTGGGGTTTCAGGTACCGCCTATCTGGAGAGTTAGGCAGCTCACTGTTGGTGGTCCCCATGTCAATATCGGCTTCAGTGGGGGCAGGGACTTGGTACTGTTGTCCCATGCACATAACTAAATGATCATAAGGAACCATGGTAGATCCATTCACTATAACAACTTTCTTTTTCCTGTCACAAGCAGTCATTTTCCCCACTACTACATTGACCCAGCTTCGTAAGGAGATCTTGGCGTAACTGTCCTGATCGTAACAGTAGGAGCGGCCCAGCATCTGATCCCTCAGGTCATCAGGAGGCATCTCCCCTGGCAGTCCGTGAGGGGAAATCAAAGTCAGGTTGTTAAACCGTAGGTGGGGACTGTTTAATAAATCAGAAAAGAAAGAATATTTAAAAATGTTATCGCAGTAAGCAGTGTTGCAGATATTTTTTCACCATATTTCAAACTATTTTCAAGCAAAAGTGAAGGTTTACCAATATGCAAGTGCCTCCAAAAATGAAATTCCAACATCAGATGCTCCCACCACAACTATTCTTGCATTTATTGTAACCTGTAAAGTACAATAGTTACAATTTACAAGAAAATATACAAAATACTTACAAGAAAACACATTTCAGATAATGCACTGTTTTACCAATTATGTAAATTATTACAGGTACCATTTCAAAATTTCTCTTTAAAGAATAACTATTAGAACAGTAGATTATGGTGTTGGTCTCCAGCTTTAATTTTGTTCAGTAGATTATAAATGAATAACTTGCCTTTGGCTCCATCACAAGTTTCCTGTTGATGTGATTGAGGGCGTAACATTCCTTCTCCTTAAGCACTCGATCAGACGGAGCATTTATTCCGAGTTTGTCCAGGGGATACATGACCTGTCTGCGGGCCCTGACTGGTACCATGTCATTAAGGGCACTCACCAGAGAATGTTTCTCTACTGTCTACATGAAAAGTGAAATAATTTTAACTGACAATGATGGAAGAAATAAAAACCATTTTTCACAATCTGTAAGTTTGAAATTTATCTATGACTATTAATTTTCATTACAAAGGAAACATTCCTCAGAAACATATAATTAAATACACATAAATGGTTGGCTGTGAGTTAGAAATATGCATAAGTGAAAAAGTTTGCAAAACTTGCTGGTAATTCTACAGAAATTAAATCGCTTCACATTCATCTTGTTCTGTGTGTTTTTCTTAAAATCATTATAAAATTTAGAGACACCTTAAGTGCTATTTGACTCTCATACCTCCTTTGGTGTATAACTAGGATACAGTGGATAATACAAACAAGTCTTGTGTCCTTGTCTGAAAATTTCCTATGAAAATACAAACAAGAAGTACATTTAATTGCTTTGTTTCATCAGATTAAACAGACACTTTCTTTAATTTGTACTTGTTTTTTAAATTTATAGTTAAGGTTAAAATATTGTCTGAGTAATTTGATGAAAAGAAAAAAACTAACTTTATACTTACTTTGATAAAGTACTTAGATAAATGACTAAATATTGGGTTCAGAGCAAAATGATGGAGATGAGCATGGTCTTCTCTCTTATGGTGATTGTAATAAATGAAGTCTTCAATGTTATAATGGGAGCGAATGTACTCAATATTCTGAAATAAAAAGGAAACTTTTTGTAGCAATTTAAAGATAAAAAAGCAATAGTAATTTGAAATTTCGATATTTTTTATAATTATTGTAATTGTGAAAACTTACCTCTTCTCTGCGAATCACTGAAAGGCCTACAATTTGACCTTGGCATTCAGCAACAAATGCTTGAATTTCAGTTCCATCCTAAAAGACATAAACATTATTTAAATTCAGATATATATTCTTAACATAATATGTGCAGGTAAAAGCAGAGATACATATATATTGCAGGGAAAATTAAATTTTCATATGCATGCAGGCTAGAAAAATCTGCAACAATTGTGAGCAAGTCAAGATTCAGAATTTATGATTGCAAAACAGTTAAAAGTTATGAAACAAAAACAAGGTTCCACTTTCAGATATTATTTGTCAGGGGTACTTTTTCAACAGGCTTTGCAAAAAGGAAGTCAAATGTCCAACTGTTAGTTTCCACTTGCTGTCACTTTCAACAACAGATATATGTAGTATGATATTAAAGACTGACCTCGTCTCTCCTGGCTTTGTTGAACTGCTGTAAATCTCGGAGGATATTGTCATTGAGGTGGATGCTCTTCACAAGATTCTGGGCACCAGCTGTATCTTTTGTACCAGCTGGTCTCACTTTGAAATCCCTGAATGAAAAAAGTTATTTTTCAGGGTTTCTTCATTTTGCACTGTATGTCCATGTGAAAGGAAGCTGCAGTGAGATATATAAATACTAATACTTACTTTAACAGACCAGCCTTGTAGAAGACATATAATTCCTGTGACAAAGTGCTGGGACATCTTGGGGTCACTCTCTGTAAGTTAAAAGTAATCAACGGTCAAACCATAAAGAGGATCATTGATACCCATGATGGGGTATATTAGACTTATTTTTCAATGTAACAGCTGACTTACCATAAATCTTTGAAGCAGAGGAAATTCAGGAACAAGATGTGGTACAGTGATGACACAGAAGTTAAGGTCTGGAAACAGTGAAAAGCAGGTTGCCAAAAAGTCAGATGATCTGAAATGTTATGAAAGTTATTTCAAAACTTAGGCATTAAAAAAATTGCAATTGAGAGAGAGAGTCAATCAATGATGAAAAGAGTAAAAAAGTAATTTGATTGATTTGATTAGACTTAATTTGTAGAAGTACCTCATTTCAAATCGTTCATCAATACAAAATAGCTGTATGCTAAATGCATTGAGAGGTCCCTTGTAAGTTGGAACAAAGCGTTTGTGTGTCCTCATGGGTGTGATAGGCTGTGGTGTTCCTAGCCTTGACTGCACGGTCTGTAACATTAAATTGTTTTGTACATTTAAACAGATATGTTTATTTCTTCATTATAATATGACGGAGGTGACCTTTATCGGTGTACTGACTGAGGTGACCTTTATCGGTGTACTGACCTCCTCCCTGATGGAGCTCTTTCTGCTGGACACCTGAGACTCCCGATCCTCGGCGTCATGGGCCACCTCCTCCATCTGCTCCCCGTCACTCAGTAACGAGGCCCCCGTCAGGTGGGCATCACTCAGCTTACTCTGGACTTTGGGAGGATCACCTGACATACTTCCAGCTGTTAGTGATAAAACATTAGGGTATGAACAATTCAAAACTTAATGTAGATTCCAATAAGACACATATTTTTACAGATAGTAAATGCCAATAAATTCAATACAAAAGGATGCTTTTAGACATAGTTATTACAGCAATCCATTTTATATATTGCAGTGAACTTGGACCCCCTTTTCCAATTATAACTCTACATCCATGGCAAAAATATGGTTATGACACTTCAGTGTAAATACATAAAAAGGATAGCATGTGTAAGGAAAAGTCATTCCTCACCTCTGGAGCTCTGGCCACTTGATTGTTGGCTACCAGGTTTTTTCTCTTCATTTTGTCCATCTGTTTGTTCTGCTTTACTTTGTGTAGAGCTAGCAGACTTCTCTGACATCTTTGACCCAGGCCTTTCCTCTTCTATAATAAATACATGCAATCAGAATATCATAAAACATGTTTACCCTTAGATCTGCATAAAACAGTTCAATTAATTAGCAATTTACATGCTAAAATTTTATGATTTAAAAAAATCTATATTGTTTATTACAGTGTACTTCCAATTGATAAAATGGAAAATAGAAATCTACCTGTGGGTGCCTCTGGGGGTGGAGTTACAGGTGGAGACACTTGATCATCTGGGTGGGGCTTCCTCAGTCCGTGAAGTGCCCCAAGCTCAAAACAGTTGTTCAGGAGGTCCACATTTACATCATCACTGATACTCATAAAACCAATGGCAGTTCCATCAACCTATAAAAATGAGGAAAAGACATAGTAACAAATACTCAGAGTTAGATTACACTAAAGTTTATAAATCACTTCATTTACTATGCAAAATATCTCTTTTTTTTCAAAAATGAATTTATAAAGTAAATAAGGAACATGGCATTAATCTATTTGCTGTTGAATACATGTATTTTCAAAATAAATGCATTTTGTTTACTTTGATATACACCAATACAAGTAATTCTCAATGCAACAGGGCTTCTTCAAGTAGATCAGCCAATTTACATTATTGTATGAATATTATCTTAGCATTTAAAAGTTCAAAGTACATTTTAGAATTTTAAGTTCAAAGTAAATGCACACATCTGTAATAATACCTCGGCTACTAGGCAGTGCATGTGGTCATCTTGAGCTTCAATTAACTCTGCCAAGAAATAGTCTCCATAGGCCATCTTTAGCATGTCACTCTGACGATTAAATATTGGAGTCAAATCATCATGGTCCTCCACCCTGTAAAACATGGCAAAAATATATCTGAATAAATCACAAATTAAAACAATATGTAGTCATAAACTGATAAACTAAATACTGAAAATTTCTTATACTGTATGTAGGACATTTTTCATCTCTGTTTCACTTCTGCCTCCAGATTCATACATTACATAAAACAATATATATTCCTAAAGTAGCTTAAATGTCCTAGAACATATAACTGGTACAATCAATTTGTACACTGTATTTATGTGACAGGTGTACAGACCTGGCTTTTCTGACGTGTAGTACAGGCACATGCTTGTGTCTGTGACAAGCAAACACAGCCCCTTTGGCGGCCCCAGGAGATCCTTCCTTCTTGTCCATTTGTTTGAAAAGTTCATCCAAAGCAGAATCTGTATCATAAAAATAAGGCAACATTTCAAATCATTTTTCTCCTGAAACAACTGTGGCTTATTCAGGCTCTGAGCTTTTAAATGAAAGATGTGAAGCAGGCTAAAAAAAATTTCAAGATTCATTAATAGGATTTAATAGTATTTATTATAAATATTGTACTACCTGGATATGCTCCCATTGGCACCATCAGAAAGAGAAAGTGTATATCAGGAACAGCATTGAAAGCTGTTCTAATTATCTCCCTTGCACAGCCATGTGCATACTCTGGTTTAGCCACAAAATAATGCATAAAAAGGGAATTTAACGCATTGACTTGCTGGTTGCCATATGTGTCTCCAAACCAAGTCTCCCATGTGGCTGGATCTACATCTGTGTTTGGATAATCAAAAAAAGCAGCATGTCCAAGGATTTCTTCTCTGTCATTGCATAATGTTACAGCAAGGACTGCCTTCTCTCTGTTTCATTAAAATAAATTTAATGCCCATAAATGCAAATGCTCACAAAAAATCTTTCAAGAACTTGTAAAATACAATTTGTTTAATAATTTGTTGAAATAATTTAATACTTTGGTTGTAAAGATAAGATTAATACGGAAGCGTATTAGGGCCGCAGCAGTATTTTTTTTTAATTTGTTATAACAAATTGATAATTTGTTATAACAAATTAGTAATTTGTTTAAACAAATTACTAATTTGTTTAAACAAATTGATAATTTGTTATAACAAATTATCAATTTGTTTAAACAAATTAATAATTTGTTTAATTTGTTATAACAAATAAAAAAAAAATACTGCTGCGGCCCTAATACGCTTCCATAGATTAATTATCACTTACAAAAACCAACACTTACATTACATTTACAATATTCACTCTACCAAAAAGGGTATTGGTAGAGTCCTGAACAAGACTTAATATGTGTGGGGCATCAAGAGATTCTGTTCTTCTGGCATTAACCACCTCTGGAGGACCATCCTTTGGTGCTATAGTTGCCATCTGAAAAAAATATGAGAAACAAATTAAATTACCAGAATACATGTTAAGCTTAGAGTAAGGCTTTAGTTAGTGAAATGTGTAAAGTTTCAGTAGGTACCGTAGTGAAAAAACATGTGACAGATAAATATATCTGAGCATCAATGAAAAACTATACGTGGAATATGTTTTCAAGAAATGTATGAAACAGTCAACTAAATGCATAGCAAGCCCTGGCGTGCCACTGTAAGTTCTTAAAACAACGATTTGGCAAAGAGAAAATTTGGACTTTGCTTATTGATCAAAATGAATTTTTTTCCAGTTACCTGTGGTCCCATAATCCTTAGTGAAATGCATCTTGCCGCAAACAACATTATCACATTAACAAGAAAATTATATAAAAAAATTAATTCATGTTAATTTAATGGATAAATGGCAAAAAAAAAGTAGATTACACATTATATCATTACATTATTGATTAAAATTACATTGGTACAGACTTTGTTTTGATAATGCAACATATAACATATATACATATCATGTGACATCAGAATCTAGACTAGGGCTGTCATGGTTCCAAAAATTTTCGGGTTGGATCGGTTCTGATTTTTTAGGTTCGGTTTCGGGTTTCTCGGGTCAAGTAGGTAATGGAATAAAAGCTTATGATTTGTATTATTTTCAACAATAAAAAGAATATTTTCATTTAATCTTAGAAATAGCAACATTATAACTAGTTTAAAGTAGCCTCCTGACTAGACAACAATTGTACCAAATTATTTAAATCACCTTAGAATGACATTGTACTAACAAATCTCTCGTTTTTGACGCCATTTTTGTAGTAAAATCTACTCTATTATACAAATCAGAACCGAACCAAATTCCAGAAAAACGGAACCGTTCCCGACCCGAATAAATTGTTCTGCAGTTCTGGGTCATTTCGGGTACCCCTGACAGCCCTAGTCTAGACACACCATATATGTTGTGTGCAGTTTAACGAGCCCAGTCTTGAATAGAACTATAGGTATCTGTGTTCGCCCTACATCGTCAACAAATTATATCTTTTAATGTGTTTTTAATATTAAGCCATTGAAATTAAAAGCACTTACAAGCAATTAATGAGCACATGCTCCAAAGCTTTTCAAGATAATATGAAACCAGATTAATGTATTATACTTCACAAACACAATAACATTAATGAAAAATCTGTTAAACTGAATATTTTTTCTTCCCATATAAATGACAAGGGTCCTATGAACCAGTTTGATACACAATAAACTCTCTGACTGCATTAGAACTGAGCCAAAAATATATTGGAAAAGAGCACACAGACATGATTGATATGCAGCTTAACAAAACATATCTCAAAGATGTTTTGAGTCATTCACATTAAAAACTACGTAAAAATTGCTTATCAAACAATATTACTTACATTTATTTGGAAAAATTATGTAAACAACACAAAACTATTTGTTAGTCTTCACAGTTGCAAACATTTGCCGCCATATTGAAACAGTTGCTTAGCAACAATATTTTTCGGTTCACCTTGTAAATTACTTTAGGTATAAAGTAAACAATTATTCTATGTTCAATAAAATCACCTTGATTTTGCTTTTCAATAGATTATTTCATTAAAAATTGAAAATGATTCGAAAACAATCCTTGCAGTGCGGGACAGTTCTCTATTTACTTCCGGATAAATCATTAACTTCCGGTAAAATTCGAAGTGTGTACGAAAACTAAGTGAATTTCGAAGAAAAGCCGCAAGATGGATGTTGACGAAGAGGGAAAGAAGCCCAAAATGCCCAAAGTGGCAAAGGTATTCTAAGTGTTTGTATTGACGTGTTCTCCGACGACTTATATGATAATGAAATAATTATTGTTGAATATGTTGCGTTTGATTTTACTCCTCTCACATCGTTTTGTATTTACTTAGTGACCAATAAAAAAAAAATTGGTACACTCAGTGAAATCCAAAAGTTAACACTCCCAAATATTATTGCAATTTTTTTTTTGTGCTTGTCGAATATGGGAATTGCCCCTTTAGTAAAGGGCGAATTTGTTTCTCAAAAACTGGGTTTAGTTTTGAACCAGTTTTTTAAACTGTTCATTTGTTCCATAAACTGGTTTTAAACTAGTTTAAACCCAGAACCGGTTTTCCATTTGTTTTTGCTGTAACTGAAACCAGTTCGTTAAACCAACCAAACCACCTCCGATGGTGGTTTATTCGGTTTACGAAAGAGCGGGAAGTATTCCAGTATGGCGGTGATGAAAGATGGTGACTATTATAATAAAGAAAAAAGTTATAAATTATTGTTTTTTCGAGGACAAACAACTCTTTTGACTAAAATGCCACATTCTGATATTTGATGTTTTATATATAAGGCTTCAGAGAATGGATTAATGTTGCATATTGAAAATAATGGTGTTTGTTCAATTATAATGAACAGAATATGTTAAATTTTCCTTTTCAAAAATAAGTTTTGAATCATTTGGCCAAACTTCAACATGCCTGGTAAACTGTGGAACATACTGTAAAGAAGCTTAAATATTGGAAATCTAAAGAGTAATTATTTATACCCGAGTGTTTATCTTTCCATGTGTTGAAAATGTGGAAATTGTTCATTTGATTAATCTTTGAGGCATTAAAATATAAAAGCTACACTTTTAACTATAAGTAAGATAATCAAAGAATATAAATACGTTATAATTTCTTGGATTTTTTTAATTTAGAAAAAGATTTTAACAATTTTTTTTTCATGTGTAATTTGGTTAATTGTTCTGCATCTTTTTGACGCCATCTTGTATAAACCATGTAAACTGTTCATTTGTTTTACCGAGGTAAACCGGATTGAAATTTAAACCAGTTTGAAAAACTAGTTTTAAACCTTAAACCAAAACCTGAACCAGTTTATGTGCAACAAATTCGCC
>PRKT01000738.1:149632-209398 GCA_003671525.1 Saccostrea glomerata
CCACCCCAACCCCCGCCCCTACCCCCAAATTATTTTGCCGGTACATAGAATACTATCAAAACTTCATGTTTCAAAATACAATATTAGAGAATAATTTTCAAAAAATCCATTTGTAACTGTAAGTTCATTTATTTTCATCATTTTAAATAAGTATTAAAATACGATAATACATATTCAATATTCCATTTGATTTCCATTTGGGTCCATTTGTGTTTCCATTTGGGTCCATTTGTGACCATTTGGGTTCCATTTGGGCAAATCGACGCGCTGAAATCAGGGACCTAATATACTGACGGGATAGGCAACTCCTTCATCGCCAAGTTTATTTACCCAAAACATCACACACAACACTACAAGTTTTTCAAACTACGTTTATTCACAGTAAGCAGGGTGTTTTCTTATGAATATCATTTATTCCTTTTATGTATTGGAATTGATTTATTGATAAATTTAAAGCATAATAATCAAGTTTAAATATAGAGAAAACAAACACTGAAATCGGCATTTTCTCCGAAATATGGTTGATCGGGGCACGTGCTGATTTTGCATAAAACAAAATTACTACTAAGATAAGGAGTGTATTCCGTGCTAAAACAAATCTTGAATGATTTTTGACAGATAATTAAAGGATTTGATCTCAAATATGCGATAGCTTTAGAGATATAATTAATTAAAGTTGACTTACAAAATCCTGTGACTTACGAGATATCTCTAGACTTGCGGTAGTTGCCTATCCCATTAGTAAATAGGTCCCTGGTAAAATGGTTCTATTCCCAACTGACAAAAAGAAAAAAAAAGCATTGTTTATTTTATATTTTTTAAACAATTTATCTTTTGTCATAACCATATGTTAATGTGTGACAAGGCAACCATTAGGGCAAGTGCAGATATTTATTCAAAAGACAATTATAATTTAGATCAGGCTTGTCAAACTGCACATACCATTTGCTACATATATAGACTCTGATATCACAAGACATTGTATGTATGTTGCATTACCAAGTCAAAGTCTTAACAGTGCAAATTTTAAGCGATAACATTTATTCCAAAATTTAACTGCTCTATATATATATTTATAAAAATCAATCTTTTTTTAAACATTTTGTTACCGCGAGAACACAGTCTTCAGCAAGATGCATTTCGTTAAGGATCAAAGGAAATTGTGGGCAAAACCTCGTTTGGATCAATGTGCAAAGTCTGAATTTTCTCTTAGCCCAGGCATTGTTTTAAGAGCTTGCAGTGATAAGCAGCTTGCTGCACTCGCTATTATACAACGCACAGTAGAGTATAATATATGAAAATACTGTAAATAATAAACTTTGTTTTCCATGCAAAATATATTGGAAAGCTCTAATATGTTGACCATGCAAGTGTTTAGCCATGTGTAGATATTTAGATTGGGCTGGAAAGGTGCAATTGGATGAGCATTATGGGACCAATGGTAACAGCTTTTAGAGCTAACTAAATTCTACAAGAGGTGCATAAATCTTGAATTACTTGCAAATATATTTATCTAGAAAATGAAAATCTCATGCAAAAACAAAATTTTGTTGTTTTTTTTTATTTTTAGGTCAAGAACAAAATGCCTGCACCAGTTCAGATAACAGCCGAGCAGCTCCTACGAGAGGCCAAGGAGAGGGAACTAGAGTTGGTGCCTCCAGTGAGTAGGAAATTAGGTTACATTCAATGAGATGATCTAATGTCACCATTATTATGTGTTTTGTACGCTTAATTTTTACAGTTTAGTCGTAGTTGCCCAAAAAAAAAATTAAACAAAGTTCAGTCAAACTTGCCACAAAGCATCCTAATCTATTGAAATTTTACTTTTTTCTTTATAAGGGGCATGCTTTTATAAGGAGTAAATAGTCAAGAGAGAGTTAAAATGGAAAGGATGCATTTTTTTTTCAAATTGTCCAATTAACAAAAATATGACAAAGCTAGGAAGCTATCTTCTATAATTTGTCCAACTCTGGCTCTGGGACTTAAATTTGATCACAAAGGGAATCCAAATTAAAAACATAGGAATATAGTAAAAAGTATTAAAAATCTTTTTTCTCAAGAACAATAAGACTACTGATTTTCAAATATTTAAGCACAGGACCCTACTCTTTAGGCATCTTGAAGTTTTATCACACACACCTGTCTGTTCTGGGCCTTTAAGAAGCACAACCAAACATTTTCTGTTTCATAGAGCATGTACCAAAACTTCTTGATAAGCAAAAAAAGTAATTAAATAAATTTTAAACAAATGTATTACTTCAATCTCTTTAAGAAATGGGTAAAGGTATAAGAAAACATGTTCCTTTCAAAATATATTTATAAATTTAGATATTTAATTACAGCATTTTCTTTCCTTTTTAGCCTCCAAAACAGAAGATATCAGATCCAGATGAACTTAGAGAGTATCAGAGAAGAAAAAGAAAAGTATTTATTTGTTCTTGTTGTTTTCAATGAAATTTAAACTGAAGTTTTTATTTGTTTAGGAATTGTAGATATTCATTAATTTAAGACATGAAATTAGATTGAAATAAATCATCCTCTTCCAGACATTTGAGGACAATATACGTAAAAACAGAAATGTTATGACCAACTGGATCAAATACGCCCAGTGGGAGGAATCTCAGAAAGAAATTCAAAGGTATTCAAATTTTATATTTTTTAAAAAAAATCTTATTACTATTAGTGCATATTACAATTTTGGGTCAGACTTAATTTCCACAATACCTCTATATCAGTTATTTGTGATCTGATACATCAATCTTACTGTTAGGTGATCTTTGTTTAATTGTTTTAGAGCCCGTTCAGTGTATGAGAGAGGTCTAGATGTGGACCATCGAAATATCACAGTTTGGTTGAAGTATGCAGAAATGGAGATGAGGTATGTATATGATTCCCCAAACCCTACTTTTTGTTGCTTGAAATATCCAATCCAGATTTTAGTATTGAAGTTTACATTGCTGTCAGTGGTGTGTGATTTTTATTCCAGAGCCAGACAAATAAACCATGCCAGGAATATCTGGGACAGAGCTATAACAATTCTACCCAGGGCCAATCAGTTCTGGTACAAGTACACTTACATGGAGGAGATGCTGGGAAATATTGCAGGTTTATACTTTAAAAAAAACCCACTTATTTTGATGAGTTTAAATTTTCTGCATTAAGAGAGAATATGAATTTGTACACTATACTTTAAAATCCTATCAAAACAATATATCTTACCTCTCAAAAATAGCTTCAGTTATCACTTGATTATCCTGTGAGCAAATACATAACCCCAGCTAGGTTGTAGAAATTACTGATTTTAGTTCACAACTGCTACATAAAAGATAAACTAATATGTGTATTTGATACTGGGTATGTGAATAAAATTATGGTTTTAAAAGTACAAATATGTAAATAATATTAGTGATTAACACCGACTGATTTGATGCTTGTATTTAGGAGCTCGTCAAGTGTTTGAGCGGTGGATGGAGTGGGAGCCGGAGGAACAAGCTTGGCATTCCTTCATCAACTTTGAGCTGCGTTACAAAGAACTAGACCGAGCTCGAATGATTTACGAGAGATATATCCTTTCATCTGAATTTAAAAAGCGATCTCAATTTTATGAGCAAAAACTGTAAAAATATATGGTTTACATTTCTCTTCGTGGTCATTCAACCCTTCTTAATGAACAAAATTATTTTTGAAAGATCTAAAAATTGTGATTTTCTTTATTCATAAAATTATGTGTAGTTAGTATGTGACATTTTCTCCTTAACACTGGATACTTGTTCTGATACATCCTGAAGTGAAGAACTGGATTAAGTATGCACGCTTTGAGGAAAAACATGGCTACATCAACAGTGCTAGGAGCATTTATGAAAGAGCTATTGAATTTTTTGGAGAGGACAACATGGATGAAAAACTTATAACAGCTTTTGCCAGATTTGAGGAGGGACAGAGAGAGGTAAATATTAACATTAAATTAATTTTCTCTTTTGGTCTCAGAATATCAGTGTTAAGAATATTCCTGACTGAATTTTGAAGATGAATATCATTTGATGAAATGCAGGGTTCCCCCAGCTATTTGTTGACTTTAATTTTTTTGTTCAAAGATTGTGATGTTAAACTAAATGTTCTCTCATTTTCAGCATGAAAGAGCCCGGGTAATTTACAAGTATGCTCTGGACACCTTGCCTAAAGACCAGTGTCAGGAAATTTACAAAGCGTACACAGTTCATGAGAAGAAATTTGGAAGTAGGGCTGCCATTGAGGATGTTATTGTCAGCAAAAGGAGGTTCCAGTATGAAGAGGTAAAAAGATCCAAGGAATTAAGGAAATAAGGAATCAGAATCTTTAAGTACACTGCTTTACAAAGCAAATGTATAGATTTCTTAAAATTGTTTCATTGACAGGAAGTAAAAGCAAATCCTTTGAATTACGATGCATGGTTTGATTACATAAGATTGCTGGAATCTGATGCCAACACGGAACAAGTGAGGGACACGTACGAAAGAGCTATAGCAAATATACCACCATCTAAGGTAGATAACTACTAGGAAAATTGTATATTCCTCTAACAGTTAAAGGCTCTGACTTCTCTCTCAGAGTAAAGTTCTGAAATATCCTCCAAAAAAAAAGAATCACTTAAATTTCATCTATGCTGCTTGAACGATCAATGAGAATTATAAGATGTAAAAAGTTTTGCACACAATAAAGGAACCCCATGAAGATCAGAGTTTATGATTGTGAGATAATATACAGTTTCCTGTGTGATCTGTTACTTTACAGTATGTATTTGCTGTTGTAGGAGAAGCGACACTGGCGGCGGTACATTTACCTGTGGATTAACTACGCGCTGTACGAGGAGCTAGAGGCTGAGGACATAGAGAGGACAAGGGATGTCTATAAAGCTTGTCTGGATGTCATTCCTCATAAACACTTCACATTTGCCAAACTTTGGCTCCTGTTTGCCCACTTCGAAATCCGACAGAAAAATTTACAGGGAACAAGAAGGATATTGGTATTGAGTTACTTCCCTTGAATTGGCATTGTTCAATTTTATATGTATTAAGAGGAGAATGAATGCAGTATAACTTCCTTTTTTTATGTAAATTAATCAATGAAGCTAAAAAATATTTTACTTTTATTTCTAAATACACACTTGTAAAGTATTTCCTGTTATTGCAGGGTACTGCTATTGGTAAATGTCCAAAGAACAAATTATACAGAGGTTACATTGAGCTGGAGTTACAGTTGAGAGAATTTGAGAGATGCAGAATCCTGTATGAGAAGTTTTTAGAATTTGCACCAGAAAATTGTACAACCTGGATGAAGGTGAGTTAAGTCTATAAGATTGGATGAAGGTGAGATCAGTCTATAAGAATGGATGAAGGTGAGATCAGTCTATAAGAATGGATGAAGGTAAGATAAGTCTATAAGAATGGATGAAGGTAAGATAAGTCTATAAGATTGGATGAAGGTAAGATAAGTCTATAAGAATGGATGAACAATTCTCTCTGTGTTGTTATGTGTTAGATGTCAAAAAATGCTAAATCCTTTGTTTCTGTCTTCTTGTCACAGTATGCAGAACTGGAGACCATTTTAGGGGACACAGAGAGGGCTGAGTCTATTTATGAACTGGCCATAAACCAACCCAAACTGGACATGCCAGAGGTGCTGTGGAAGGCTTATATTGACTTTCAGATCGAACAAGAGGAATACGACAAAACTAGAGCACTGTATAGGAGGCTACTGGAACGCACCCAGCATGTTAAGGTATTTATATACCATTGTTGTAATGGAGAGTATTCATATGCATCTCACATTACAAAACACTGTAAACAAGCTTGATTTTTCTGCATGTTCTAATGGTCTAACTTTACTTCATATTAAATATTTTGTTTTGTGGCACCACAAATGAAAATTACAATTTATCTCTGTTGAAAATTGGCAAAATTCAAACCCCAGTAAAAATATGCTATAGAACCTCACCTGGAATTGCAATAGATATGTTAATATACTTGCTGGAGTCCAAAGCTTTAAAAGAAAGTAATTTTTTTTTAACAGGTTTGGATAAGCTTTTCCCACTTTGAGCTGTCTGTCCAGAGTGTAGATGGTAGCAATGTGAAGAATGCCAGGAAAGTTTACAGTGATGGGAACAAGTCTATGAAGAATAACAACGAGAAGGAGGAGAGGTTAATGTTACTGGAGTCCTGGCAGGAAATGGAGGTAGGGGTTCCCAACAGAGGGATCGAGTCAGTGATACTGAACACAGTTAACATGAGAAATGAGAATCAGTATAGGGTGTGTTTGGAAGAATTATGTACCATAAACTTGTCATGACTATATTATTTTCTTTGAATGACAGTACTGTCACTGTCTCTTTGGTACAGGGTCTGGGTCCCACTAGTAGATTGGGAAAATTATTAGCATTTTGGGTCAAAATTTCAAGTTTTACTTTCCTTTAATGATTAAAAAAAGTATTAAAACATGAATTGAATGCTCTAAGTTAGAGGCATGTGCATTTGTATGGGAAAATAGTTAATATGGTTATCTCCCTGTTTAGAGAGACCAGGGTGATGAAGAATCTCAGAGTAAGGTGGATAAACTGATGCCCCAGAAAGTGAAGAAAAGGAGGAAGATTCAGACCGAGGACGGGGTAAGGCTGTCTACAATGTCTACAGATAGATTTAAAGATGTTATAAATGAACAGGAAAGTTGACAAGAGGGGAAAAAGTACTCATCTCCTTATCAAAGATGAGATATAATCCACTGAACATGACATTACAATTAAATTAAAATTTTCCCCTTAATTACATTCAAGGCATAACCATTACATTCTGTTCAGGGATACTTTGGTTAATTTTTTGACCTGTATTTCCAGAATATAGATTTTTGTTTTGTTTTGTTGTTTGTTTTTTTTCCTTAAACTTTGCTGAGAAAAGGTGACATCACTGTTTGGTATATTTTAAAAATTTGTGTTTGTCTTGGAATAAGGGGTAACAATTTTTTTCCTTGCTGTGATATTGGTAGGGTATTATTATTAGGTATTTCCTAAAATCTTCCAATGATGTCAAGCTGTTGTTATCTTCTGGAATTAATTACTTTTAAAAAAAATCATGAAATAGTTATCTTTGATATTGAACCTTACACTGTACAAAGAATCACCAACAATGAGTGTTTTCTTTTTCAGTCGGACGCTGGGTGGGAAGAATACTATGACTATATTTTCCCAGATGAGGAGGCAGCTCAACCAAACCTCAAACTACTGGCCATGGCCAAAAAATGGAAGCAAGTTCAGGAAACCACACCAATGGAGGAGGAGGAAGAGGAAGTGGGATGAACTTATTATTGTCACTTCCTGTTCAGGTGTTTTTATGTATTATGTGGAATACATTTCTCTGTGATGTCTTTCTATACAGAAATGACTATATGGACTGTGCTGACCAAGTCAAAGGTCAGAGGGAGAAAGAGAGAGAGCTTGGGATGTGATTGGTATATGAATGCCAGATTAAAAATAATAAATAAATTCATTTATTTTTTTTTCATGTTTTCTTTAGGCCAAAAATAAAAGAGAAACTATTTTTGCTGGAAAGTTTATAGAAAAGCAATGCGGAGTACCTACTAGGTTAAACAAATATAGAAATAAATTTATAGGTTGATTCCACTCAAATCCTTATTTGAATTCCTAGATTTCAGTCGTAGTTGTAGAGTTCTTGACAATATTACGCTGATAACTTTTGAAATTTTTTTTTTGTATAGAACAGAGAAGAGTGATGGGTATTATGATATACAAATCAAAATATTGATATATCATGATACATATTTTTGTGTATCAATACTGATTAGACATGTATCATTTTGATTCATCTAGGTTCCTAGAACCAGTGAGAAGGTTTTAAGTTTTTCTGTCTGCGTATACGTTGTCATTAAAGTATCATTTTTATATTTCCCTCTGAACATTAATGTTTAGTCTAGAAGATATGAAAATGTGCAGTGAACTTTTCTTTGAAATATAGAAGATAAAATCAGAAAATTACTTAATTTACACTTTCCAGTGGTCATAACTTCTTTGAGCATGTGATTTGGTAGAAATACCCCAGTACTAAGTCTTTGTTGGAATGCTGTTAATTCCAGGTGGTTTTTGAAATTTTTTACAGCGAAGTACAGTAATTTATCAAAAGCATTTGATGCTACAGTTTCCTGTTATAAGACCTCATGCAGTCTAAAAAGCCCATTATATCCCACTTGGAGATGAGATTTGCATTGGTGAAAGTAGTCCAGGACTGTTTGAAACAAAAAAAAAGTATTTTTTTCAGTCTATTTTTATGAGTCAGAGTTACTGCTTCAACAAGTTGTAAACAAATTACAGGAAAATGCCTCTTATAATATCAGATGTCAAGATGTATTGATGAAGGTGTGTTTATAAATAATAGGAAAGAGAGAAATCCCTGGCTTTGGCTGATTAAGTTTGAATGGGTAATTAAGCTATATTGGGCCGACAGTCTTAAACGACACCTATTTTTATCCTTGAGCGGTTGTTTCACTTATTATGATTTTTCAATAATGACGTCCCACATGTGTCAATGACTTATTGCCATTTATTTATCTAAGAGTTATCTATGCATTTTTTCCTTGGTTTCCATTTTCATATATGTCAGAGTTGATTTCTTTATCTGCAAAAAATTTTCTCTTTTGACAGTCAAGAATAAAAGGGCATTAAGGGGGATCAAATTAGGATAATGATCCAAATTGTTCTCCATTTATCACTGACGCATTTGTGATCAAGCTTTATAAAGAATGAATAACATTCAATGTGATCTGATGCTTGCTGCTCAAAAAGCTAGCATTGTTCAGGGATAAAAATGTTCTACATAAAAGTGTCAAAGGAGTTAATAAGCTTGTTTGCTATCTTCTGGATATGCCCCAGTGAAAGGGGGATCCTAGTTCTAGGCCGTTATGGATTTGGAGAGCGTTAAATGAGCTCCTTTATACATCCCATCATTTACAAACTTCTTATGATGTTTCTCTGGGGCTTCCCTTTGTATAATAAACACACAACTAAGTCTCCATAATCAATGCAATGTTACAAACTTCAAACATCTAGGGGAAAATTAAATAATGTAGCAAATCTAACTAGTGGGCATATGGTACAATTCTTTTGAGTAGCAAAATGCATTATATGAAATATTTATTCATTTACAGAGTGAAATGAAAGTAATTTCAGTAAATGTGTCTGAATGTCGGATTTTGATTTCCTGTGAAAACGTTTTTAGTGCATAATATATAATTGAACTCTGATCTCCCAAACACTCAGATCTCAAATACTAGTACTTTGGAGGTGTCGAGTTAGTTAAGATGGAAGCCCCTCCGACATTTTTTTATGACCTCAGTAATGTAGAAGTTTCAAGTTTGGGGTAAGGAGGTTTGACTGTACATTCTTAAAGTGCTGGTTAACTTGAGCCATGGCATTGAGCAGGTATTTTAATCAACAATTGCCTAAGATTTGTTGTACAATGTACGTTTGCAGTCTGTCAACTACAGTATTTAACTTAACCATTGTCCATGCTGTAGTTAAAGTGTTTGGAGAGCAAGTCTATTCCAAAGTAGGTTAAAGCCTTACTGCCCTTTCCTGGACCAAACGAGCATTGGTGATGTCTGTAGGGACTTACTTTAGATGGTGGGTCGGACCTAGATTTGTAGACATGATAAAGTTTTGGTCGCAAACCTATTCCAAAAGGAGCTACAAGGCCTTCGATACTTTTACCTTATTTTATGTGGTAGCATAAAATTTCTCATCCCCATAATAGCCAAGTTGAGGGTTTTATCCATGGACTTGTTTAATATATACAAACTGTACGTTTTTCTTACAGTTTTCCGCTAATACGTTTTATCAGATGACCTGTAAATAATAGAAATTAGAAAACAATTACAACTTGTCATCCCATGTTTTCATTTCTTTCCACCTGGGTTAACTTGGCCACATTTAACACAATCTATTGTAAATTCTTGATGTCAGACATGATTTGAAAACTAGAAATCAAACAGGTTGACAAAAAGTATACCCCCCCCCCCCCAACTTGGAAAGGATTAAGGCTGTATTGTATCTGATTATCAGGAGCCAAATAATTTTACATGATGTACAAAGCTTGTTACAATTTTTGGTAGCAGGAATCTTCACACATTGTCAGACCATTATTTCTATCGAAATAATTTATTTAATGCTTTCTACCGCATTGCACAAAATGGATTGAACATATATGTTACATAATAATGTACTTGTTAGATTGATGTTTATAAAGTTTGATAATGCGTTGAGTCGTATTTAACTAGGGGGTCAGTATTCTATTGGTATAAAAGTTTACATGTTATTGTTTAGTCACGTGTGTACAATATATCGCACCTGCTTCCTACATGTATATAAACATGTAAATTTGAAAGAAAGATGTGGAAATGATAAGATGGCATTCTAGGGTTGGAATAAAATGAACATAATGAATTCCCTTATATTGAGTCCTTACGTGGGACTTGTTCATGATTGTAAGGAGAATAGTTCATAAAAATTCATATTCTCGGTATTTATTGGTTTTGAGGTGCCGTGGAAGGAACAAAAAAGAAAAAAAGATACAAAGCGTGAATATATGTGTAGTTAGTCAGATGTTAAAAATGGGGTTTTTGAACTTTCCCAAAAAAAAAATTATAGCACAAAAAATTTTCAAATTTGATGTTTGTGTGAATTTAAATACAATACCACGCTGTCTAGTGTCTAAAGCGAATTCTTTAATTCACTGCAATCGATAGTAGATTTATTTTTTTTTTATTTCGTGTTTGTTTGCCTAATCGTTTCAGTTCTCTTCATTTTTTCTTCCTTTTTAGGATAATTATATTTGATTTTTGCACACATTCATTTCTGAGAGGTGTTGCAATGGTCATTAGATGAGATAATGCAGATTTTGTGCGAGAATTGTTTAATGTGACCTGAAAATGTGACCCTGTACACGTACATCTTGAAGAAGCCTAAATCTTGGTTCCATCGAACAATAGTCTTCTTTTTTCTTTCTTGCTAAGCACAATTCACCGTCTCTGTTTGCATTTGCAATTCCTTCTTTGGCCCTTTGCACCAATAAACATTTTTCCTGTTTTATTGCATATAGTGAATTTCATGTTTCACTTTGGTATTTCTTATTTTTGTCACACCCAAATTTGATCAAGTAATTGGTCTGTTTAAATGACATTAAATCTTAAGAATCTGCTTTGTCAGAACTGCAGACTTTCTGCCCTCGATCAGAAAAAAAGAATGAACAAGCAACGGGCGTCACCCTCTACAAATGTCTGTAGAACTAGTTAGCTCTGACAAATATCATTGTTCATTTTCCTTCTCTATCATAAATGTAAACCTGGAATGACGAACTCTGTACTTTTGTAGAATCCCAAACGAGCAGGTCACCTATTTCGAAGTCTTCATCTCTTCCCTTCTCTTAATTCTCATGAAAAAGCTTGATCCCTTATTGCAGCACCATCCTAGACCAAATTCAGGGGCCAGGGCATTGTCGAATTTGTAAATAAACATTGGGATGCTTCAGTATCAACATGACTTCAATATCCTTATTGTTTTGGAGAACTTTTTGTCTAGTATTCGGAGATTTTCTAGTTTATTTTCCTCACTCTAATGATAAGGTGCATAACTTAAAAAAGAGTTCACGTTGTACCTGTGAAACTGTGTAAATAAAATAAGATTTTGTTTGGTCTCATACACTACAATATTTTGTTGATGTTAGAACATTAATGAAGGAATTTGGACAAAATATTTTTTTTTTCTAAATTGATATATGTTTTTGGGTTGAACAAAAATGACTCGGAAAACCCCAAGAAAACTGGGTATATTTAAACACATCAAGATACAATTAAGTTGTGACCCCACTTCAGACAGTGTGTGTTTATCCTGTGGATCAGACATTCCAGTGTTTTGTCCTGTAATCCTCACACTATACAGCCCGTCCATTCACTGGCAAGGTGCGCAAACCTCCATCTCATTTTTCTGCATAAACTAATATTTATTCTTGTCTAACGTGTTTTTAAACTAACTTGGGTTAAACGACTTGAACCAAATTTAAACATAGTTAGAAGGCAAGATTGTCGCTCGAGATTTGAAAGGTATTACCACCTACGGATCTTTCGGTGTTAATTTGAAAGGACTTAAAACTCAGAAGGCGATAATTATCGAAGGCTTAATGAAGAAGAGGTGATAAGAAACTCAACCGCAATGAATTTTAATTAATGAATGAAAATCGGGAAAAAAAATCTGAATGACATTGCGCACTGCCGTTGAACCAATGGAAGAAAGACTTTTCTCTCAGCCAATCGGCAGTCTACCTATAAAACCGACGTGTGCGACGGCGGTGTGGATTCATCATATTTTTGACAAGAAAGAAGTATGAAGTTTCACAACATGTAGAACCGTATAATAATTGTTATAGTTTCTTCTCCAACGAAAAGTTTCAAAGTTCCAATGTAGATTGTAAATCGTCATCAAATTAAAATTTCACTATGGAGAATTCTCTACCCGTATTCTTACTATGGACGTTTGTATCAGTGACTACAGTGCACTCAGTGGACTTTCCCGTTGATACATATTTGCAATGTCCAAAAGAATGTGATGTTTCTAAATGCAACAAGCTGAGTTATTGTGGCGGGGATATAGTCAAGGATGAGTGCGGATGCTGTTCCAAATGTTCCTCGGATACGTGGAAACACCCTAAAGTATCATCAGTAAAACAAGGTACATGTATGGAATTGATAGTTTATTTGCATGTTGTTCGTATGTATACCTATTATTTAGTATTACATTTTTAAAGCCTTGTTGACACGACGAAACAAATAAATTGAATACCGTCTGTTTCTGAGCGTATTTTGGCAGAAAACTAGTGTTTTATTGCCAGATGACGAGGTTTTTAGTGCGTTTACCTGGGGCAAGGCCTGCCTCGAAGCTACCAAACACGGAGAATACCGCGAATCCGACCTTAAAACTAAACAAGTTTGAATGGGGAAAATATGGGAAAGGGTTTATTAGTCTCACGTATGGGTCTCTTAGCATTTCCATGTTGTAAAATTTAAAAAATTCTTACGTAACGTTTGATAAGAGCAGTAAACTGCAATAATCACCTTGTCGGCGTGTTTGAATAACCTACAAAGTCAGACGAATCTTGATCTAGAAATTTGAAGTCTATACTTAGCTTAGACGATAGGTGATACGTTACTTATAACCACAATATGCTTGATTTACTTATATATAACAGTACCACCCATCTTATAATATATACCCGCTAAGAGAATGGATCGTATAGTAATAAATTTGTACTTAAACATATTTAAAACAAATTGCAGATTTTGAAATTAGTTCATCCCCTGGCGAAAAAAATATATACTCGTTTTGTTTCACCTGACCAAGGACTTTGTCATTTTAGCGGGAAAAATCACTTAAAAATTTGCCCTTTAAAGAAATTATTTTTGTTTGCCAAATGTTGCATATTTTACACTCCCCAACTCCCACGAATATGTAATTTGTCCAGTCATACCTATGTGGTCTTAG
This sequence comes from Saccostrea glomerata, assembly GCA_003671525.1. NCBI lineage: Eukaryota > Metazoa > Mollusca > Bivalvia > Ostreida > Ostreidae > Saccostrea > Saccostrea glomerata. The sequence goes on from PRKT01000738.1 coordinate 163,203, forward strand.
AAAAAATACCACGTTTATGATTAAAACCTTTTATAGTGCTCAGTATAGAAACTTGATTCTAAATGAAATCATATGCTACTCGTATATGATGAACATGTACTTTTATCCATATGTGCATGTGTAAATATGTCTATACTGAAACCAGACACGCCGTGCAATAATTCGCTTTTTTCTGCCGATGTTAAAAGTTCAGTTATCAGAGTAGACAACAACCCGATGAAAAAGAAATAAATTAGATTAGGAGAAGATGTACAGCTGATCTATACCGACCTAACGTGTTTTACTTGGCAGTATAGCCACTGAGTGTAGCCGAGGTGTTTTTGTTGAGTAACCAGACATTCGTGTCTCACTGTGGATAAACCAGAAACAATGCTACAACATGTCGACTATTTTAAGAGAATTTCTCCATCAGTTTTTAGCAGATTAAATTATTTACCGATTACAAGAATCTGTTTTCGTCCCAAACCAATTTATCTCGGATGTGAACCAGTAAATGTTATTTGCACCTTAAGCAGCGTTGTTTAAGATTCAATTTGCAACATTTCCGTGCATTTATGAATCTTATCTCAAAGTCGTATATTAGCAATGTTGATAATTAGAATGATTATCGTAATTCGATTTATCGTAATTCCATTGACACCTGCATGACTTATCACACAGTAGGAACCTGTGTTATATAAAGAGACAGATACCGTAGCGTTATACTCGAACGTTACCTATAATACTCCTAAGGCTTTAAATCCTGGACATGGCACCATTATTTTAAAAATCGCAGTTATTAGAAATCAATTTAGATATTTAAAAGAACATAAATGATCTTGTTAATCAGTCTGTCAAATGTGTCTATTAATTGTTCCTTTATTTTACAGGCGGTGCATGTGAGCAAGTAAAATGTCCAAAATTAAAAGTCTGTATGGAGAATATGCAAGGACTCCCATTATGTACTTGCCCAAATTTGTTCATATGTAGAAGAAGTAACAAACAAGTGTGTGGAAGTGATGGGAACACGTATCAGTCCCGGTGTCATATGAGAGTGTCCTCATGCACCTTAGGTAAACGCATACGAGTGCAACACAGGGGGACATGTGGAATGGTCGCAACGCAACACAGTGGTGTGAATAAATATCCCGACGGAGAATTCGACATTCGCAGCCGTCGGCGGAAGGACAGAAAACTCGAAAAGAAGAAAAGGAGGAGAGAAAGACAACGAAAGAAGAGAAGAAATAGGAAAAAGGCAAGGAAAAACAAAGATAAAAAGTTAAAACGTAGAAAGAGGCGCCATAATAGAAAGAGACTATCGCAGAGAAAATTTAGAAAATCAAAGAAAAGGACATGACCTGTTGTTATCATAGAACACTAAATACATTATTTATTGTGAATATGTTTAATGATTTTATATTTCTTTTGCAAGTTTTATCCTTTATAAATGGTCAGTATTCAAATACATGTACACATATGTCACAGTTCAGTAGTTTTTTCCTGCTAAATACTAAAATGTTTTACATTGTCCTTCTGTTTAATAAACAAAACTAGCTTTTGTATTGTTAAGATGTATACTATGTATTTTGTTAGCCTTAAAGGCACCTTAGTTATAGAGAAAATTTGATTTGTAATTGTTTACTTATTTTTATAAAAAAAACATCAGAAGGTTTTGTTTTGTGTTTTTGCTTCATTCAGTTTTAATACACCTGTATTGAACAATTTTCCAAATTTACCATGTTAGGTATAATATACGTGATTGCCCAGTTGTTTGTAGAGTTTTCAAGAAAGTCAAAATTCAAAATAAAAAAAAAAATAAATGAAAATATCACACACTTTAAGATCTTTGATATTAAAAACCACAGAAATCACCCTAAATGGTAATTTATAATTTAAATAATGTTTAAGTGAATTAAAGTAGTCCGATCCTCAGCTTAATAAAATCAGCAGTAAAGTGATTGTAAATGCTTACGAAAACATCTCTTAAATCTCAAAGTATTTTTTATACACACAGTATTATTTTAAAGTTAATCATTATAGTTAATCATTATAGAGGGAAAATTGTTAGATCTCGAATATATAGAGTATATTCAAGAACGCGAAAATAAACATTAGATCACCGTCTCAAGCCATGGTCCGGAGTCCGCATATAGCTCCAGAATGGGAGAGGATCGTACATTATGGCCTTGGTTTGCGACGATGACATTAGATATGCATTTCCTAATTGAAATTCGATCAACAAATACATTTTAGGTTAAAAAACTATAGGTATCCAGACATTCAGAGAAAGGATGTTTTCTATCTACGTCTTCTATTTTCTTCAATGAAGTGTAAAAATCTCGTACTCTCAATGCAAGACACCACAGATTAAATCTCATTTCATAACACGCTAAAAAACAATGACATCTTTGGTAGATTCAAGAAAATTGCATTCCTGTAAATCTTTATTTTTTTTATAAGGTATAAACATTTTTTCCCTTGACCCTTTCTAAGACTTTAAAGAACCCCGAATCATATTAGAATTCATAACACAAAAATATTGTTGCCTGGAAAATTTTCAATGTCATGCTTCTTGTTGATACTTTTTAAATTAAATTACAATTTAAAAAGTTGTCGTTCCTGGCTGAGGAGCAGATATCCTTAAGAAAATTATAAAGGCACTATAACTGAAGCTTATCCATAAACCCCAAGCAGAATAATAAAGCATAAACCAGGATTCAAAGCTAAAATATATTTGTAAAAATATGGAAAATTCTGTAACATAAATACGAGAAATGTTGTGACATTAATGTTGCAAAATATTAATATACAAATATCAACATGAAACAATCATTTTGGGGAGTTTCTTCAAAGACAGCAAATTTACGACGTACTTGTCAAGCACAGGTCTACAGTGGTTTCAAAAGCAAAAGGCTACATAGGCATATACATGATGCAAATTGTGACTACAAGACTGTTCTTGACATTCTAGTATATTAAATAAAATAAAGAACTGTTTTAGTCTAAGATTCCAAAGGCACCTTTAATTATTCAATTTCTTCACTCCGGAAATTCCAACCGACAAAGTTAACAATCGTTTTATAATACATGTATACGGTTTGTCTAATCAGATTTGGTGTAATCGTTTACATATTGGTTTAAGGTAACAACACCACATTTACGACAATCGTCAATCGTCCGACACGGCAAACCAGAATACCTGAACAAACAAGATACGACAGTAACTTGGAACATTTCAAGCTTTCTCCATACCCGGCACAATCCGGTCGTCACCGAGAAAAAATGTGTGACATAATGACTTAAAATAATGAATGCAATTACCGGTTTTATTTGTAATTAACATTTTTGGTTGCCCAGCAACAATATATACCTAAAGACGTTTTATGGGAAATAATCTGTGAGTAATGATGCAAAACTTGTTCTGCTTTATTAGTAGCTCCAATCCTTCCTGAACCGAGAACACCTTAATAGGTTATTTAGTGGACATACTTTACACGACATATAGCAAAGAGAGATGTTGATAACTTTCATATCCAAACGAAAGGATTAACACTTGGTGTGTTTGAATGATTTTTAAATCAAACATATATCGAGTTTATCTTAGCAATTTGACCAAGTAAATCCCTTATAAGATTGCGGATGGGACGAAGAGATAATTCAGACCCATCGTTTATTATTTACCTATCTTATTAATTAATCACGATAATAAAAGTATGGTGTTTTGTCACTCAACATTAAAAGGGAGTAACTGTAAGCATGTTCACATATGTACCGCATAACAAATTCTGCTGTTTATAATTTTAGAGATTTTCTTTAAGGAGGGATTCTTGTCTGGGTTCTGTTAAAATGAAATATCCAAAAAAATTGCTTAAATCTCTAACAAAATAACATTTAACGGATTTAAAATATATTTTTCTTTCTCATAATTTTTGTCACAATTTTTTAATAGAAATGGGAAAAAGTTTAGCAGGGACTAAATACAGTACTGTAAAATCACATATTTTCGTGGGGTCAAATTTTCGTGGTTCATGGGGATTTCGTTATTTCCTGATCATGACAAGGAGCACACAGCGGGTGTGACCAGTCGACAGGGGATGCTCACTCCTCCATGGCACCTGATCCCACCTCCGATGCTTTGCTAATCCGTGTTTGCTCTGCTCCTATTTGGTAGTGTTTTACGGAATTTTGATCTTGAATATGTTTCATGGAGTCGATATGGGTGAAACAATTTAGATTTCGTGGTGGACATGAATTCGTCGGTCTCTTCATACCTCGAAAACAACGAAAAATAAACCCCCACGATACTAGTAATTGGATTTCAAAGTATTTGGCTGAACTGTGGCGTATGAAATTATATATTTTTCTGCATCTTATAATTACTATTGAACAATTTTTTCCACATTTTTTAACAGTGGAAGACGACAAGACATTTTTGAAGTTAGTGAAATTAATAACTTTTTACTAAAGTTTTAAAATATGCCAAAATAAAAATGAATTTTTAAACACACAACAATCTTGTTAGCTTTTGAAATCTTCAAAGCTAAGAACAGATTCGAGTTTAAAAAAAAAACAGTAAAAGGGTCCTATTTGACATTGTCTTTCCATGTAAAAAAAAAAAGAAGTAAACATTTAAGCTTTTGAAATGGAAATTGATTGCATCGCAACATTAAGGAAATATAACGACCTGACCGTACTACCATCGGTCAAATTCAATCTGGGTGATACCAGCAATCAGTGATACTGTTTTCTTGAATTTGTGAAATTTTCATTAATTAAAAAAAATTAATATGAGAAGAATCCCTCCTAAAGCAGCAAGGGTGGGGGGTATATCTTTATTATATCGTATAAGGCCATTCTCTGAACGCGAAAATGTACAATTTGCTTGCAGAGAACGACATATCTATGTGATTGACGGGGAAATTATATATTTTTGAGATATTTTACGCTATTACAATTTTTTTTAATATTAAAAAAGGGGGTATCGATCCATACTTCAATCACCTGTGTCGTGACTCGGGGCCTCGGTTTTCAAGTTCTCATCAGGAGCCACAACTTTCACATTAAAAAAAAACGAAGTAGGCGGGCGAAGGAACAGGTGTTCAAGTACCCATTTTTATTAACTTAGTTTAGTCGCGGCCGGGGTTCGAACCCATGAACTAAGTTTAGTCGCGGCCAGGGTTCGAACCCACGATCTTTCAACCAAGCGCAGTATATGTGGATGTGACCTACACGAGAATCGTACAGAAAAATCACATCGCATGTGAAAATATGGGAGAAATGGATAAAAGTGTTGCAAAATACAAATAAAATATTCAGATTTGTTACAAAAAATTCTTTCAAAAAAGAGATATCATAATTGAAAATAAAAAGGTATAAACTTAATAAAATAAGGAGCAAAGTTCTTAAAACCCAGACCAAAGTCTAATTTTTGTCTACCGACATGCCAAAAAATCTTCAACTTATTAATTGTAGTTTATGGTTTATGTCGTAATCATGTATCGTATCAGACTGTATTTTGACCCATTTTATCTAATCATCGGTTCTGTACAAAAGTATCCAATGTCTACCTTTGAGGAAATCCCACATCTTGAAAGGTACAGACGATACGCGCTCTTCTTATCATTTATTCGTTTTTATCGCTTTAATCCATCTGCTTTGATGGCGTGTGGCGAGTCCATAAAAGGGAACCCGGAGATAAAATTCCCAGACCACTATTTTGTCGTGTCCAAGTTCAGTAGTTCGAATTTCATGAAAATGTTTCGCATTTCATTGCGCCTTTCATTCACTCGGTTATACTAATGATATACAAGTAGATAAATATGACGCAAAAATTTGTTCAATTTTATGGATGGGTAGGAATGGAATTTAAAGAGCAACACTTCTTGACATACGAGCCATTTCACTTGTATTTTATGGCATATGTACTTCTTAATTACGTTTTGAGGCATATGAAGCATCCAAAATATTGCAAAGTAACATTTTTTCCACAAGTATTTTCTCGCTTACAGAGAGAAAGCTGAAAAGCGAACATGCCTGTCTGTAGATACGACATTGCTTAAACAAGCACAGCAGTTGCTTTCTTTGTAATTGTTCATCTTAACACGATAGAGCGTTTATGCAAATTTAACGAAGCATCCAAGTGATAATCCTGTTTACAGATCAATGCCAATGGGTGCAAGCCTCTTGGAGAAATTGCCTTCTATCTTCTTTACAGTTCGTTGTCCTACACATCTAACACCAATATAGTATCAGCGGCAATAAGTACTTATAATAAAACTTGGGATATTTTTTTTAATCAAGAATTCAAATTATTTACCCAGTTACAAAAAATATCAACTACAATTTAACTTCTTTTAATATTTACTATTCGACCTTATTATATTTTTTTGCCAGGTATTTATTTCCCACTAAGACCCCTCCCCCTCCTTTCATTCCGTTATGAGAGATGGGAAAATATTATAATTAGGAGACAAATATTATATTCATACCCCATCCCCACTCCATTTATTCAAATATAACAATTTTACAAAAAGATGTACACTCACTTTTATGTCCAAATATTGTCTAATGAATATTAGGTAAAATGGTGATACATAATTAGGATATCATAACATTTCTGTTTTATAAATTCAATAAATAATAAATGAAAAGTAATGCCTGAAATTCGTTCATTTTAAATTGTAATTCAAGCTTAACTAGAAATTTTCCCATGCTTAAAAAACTTTTAAGGAAAAAAGATTTTTTTAATTTAAATAAGTAAAAAAATAATAAAAATATACTTTCTGATTTTATATTTTTCATCCTATTATAAATGCTATACATATACTACCAGGACAGGCATAAAAACATTTCACACTGCATGCATCCATGACATCACAAAAATTCAAAACAATTTCTATTTCAATAAAATGTATTTACAAAATAACTACAGAACACCAGGTGGGTCACCATAGAGACATATAAACTATAGATGTTTATACCTGAATCGTTTAAAATTTCACTGGAATTTTTTTTTCTTGCAGAATTGAACTAAATGATAATTATTTTGACATTAGATCTACCATTTCTATTCATGCTTAAACCCTGATAAATTATTCATGTTTCATCATATTAGGTAGTCTTTATCAGATCCTAGTGAAAACAAACATACAAAGAAGCACTTTGCTCTGTTTTTTTTATATAAATGTAGAGGTGAAGTCATGTAGCCCCGTTAGGTCTGACGGAGTACAGGTGGTCGGTTTTAGTAGACAGACAGACCCATCAATCATGTTACCACCAAAACCACAGAAGCCATAATAAACAGCTATTGTATACAATCACACAGAAATCAACCAGATTCTGAAAGCAATACCATGTCTAACACACTGATCAAACACTCCAGATATCCACCAAGAATCTGGTGTACCTATTTTTGAAAACATAAGATAATCTTACAAATCTTGGCGGGGTGGTAAAGTGGTTGAGAAGTGATTTCCAAGTTCTCGGATTAAAATGTACAAAATTGAAACGAGAACAAAAATGGCTGTCCCTAAGAGTATCCATAGCAATGTGTCTCCTTGGTGATCCACCTGGCTCATGGTCAATCCAGCTCGTCTGGTCTGACTGGTCTCTTCAGCGGAATCATGCTCTTCTTCTCCTTGTCTCTAGATAGTGCCTTCCTCATGTCTGCAAAAAAAACAAAACCAATGGCATTTTTCTTTTCATTACACAATACATCTTTGAAAGCAGTGTATATTCAAAATAAGAGATGTTTGAGAACACTTATGCCCCCCTCCCCCAAATTATTGGAATTTTTGTAAGTCCAAGGTAGCATAACTCTGTCAAAAATGGCTCGACTGTACCCAGAACAGACTCTGATCTAGATATTCTTTTGATAAACCTGCATTCCAAATTTCAGTATGTGAAATTGCTGTAGAGGAAATGAACAGAAATTGCAAATAATTGAAATTTTTCTAAGTCCAAAGGGCATAACTCTGTCAAAAATGGATTGATCATACCCAAAACAGAACTTGACCAAGATTTCTTACGATAAATCTGTATACCAATGAACAGAAACTAGGTAGACCGACAGACAGACCAACCGACAGACAGCAGCAAAGCAATAAGCCCTCCCTGCTTCGAAGGCAGCATAATAATCTAAGCATGTGCAACATCATTATTTTTGGGTACATTTAAATAGATTTAAACAAAACTAATGCACAATCCACAATGAAATGACAAAAAACATCATGGACAATAGCAGGTATGAACATTTGCCATTTTTCTTTTATTACAAGTTTGACCTAATATAAAGCGTTGAACTAGTCTTCAGGAATTTGATTTTTGTTTAGATACTTGTATTTACGTTGCACATGTATAATCTCTTTAAAAAGGCTACTTATCAATAACTTGAATCATGATGTGATAAATTTCATGGGAAGTGGTTTTGGAATTTCAGTCTTGGATCTCAAAAAATTATTAATGAAGAAAATGATATGATCTGCACAAAAGATAGATGAAAATTGAAAAAATCGTATAATATATAAATAACTTCCAGAAAAAAAATTAGAAAAATTGAGGAAGAGGGAATTATAGGATTCTCTCTCATTTCAGTAAATATTTCGGTTCGGTATTTCCTTATTTCTCCACTTAGAATCACAAATATCCCTCTCAACAAGAAAACACAGAACAGATATCCAGACCTGTCATAAAACAATCGGAGCTCTAGGCAGATCTGTTTCAACTGAGGTGAACTTTGGCTTCTGTGCACTTTTATGAGTAATTGTTTCAAACATCAGCAAACCTAAAGCGGCTCAGAAACTCAGAAATCAGAGGATTTCTGTACTGCTCCTCTAATCTGATGTCTGCATGTTTTTTAGCCATGCTGTCTTCAATACACAGACTTTAGATGATATTCATGTATTTTAATAATGAAAAAATCCATATGTTGAAAATAATGATCAGGTGTGTGGGCCAAATGTTAGTTCTTATGATGTACAGGAGGTACCAGTATAATTCATCTTCTCTGACTATTAAGATTAGCAATAGGGATGAAAATATTACTCACTGCAGCAAAATAATCATCTAGGTGTCAAATTTGACTGATCTAGACAAATTGTTTTACAAGATATATACCATACCCATGTATTTTTTAGTCTTTTTCTGGATGGAAAATTTCTTAAACTTATTGCAAATTATTAGATAATCCAAATACCAGGTGCAGTCAAATGATAAATAATGATGGATCTTAAGAAAAGATTTGAATCTGATTTTAACAACCATCTTATCTGCTAGAGCTTATATATCCAAGTCATTCATAAAATTTAAACTCTTTAATAGCCCTAGATCATCATCTGTAGTGTTAAAAAATTCTCAATATACTTCAAACAAACCTGAAGACCTGATAAAATATTTGAACTCGAGTGCATTGTATTAACACAATGTTGGACAGATGAACTGACAAATAAATCTCAGGGTTGCTTAATTTATTCACAGTGAGCTTGTAGTGATGAACTTATTGTGGAATTCCGACTTCATGGTGGTTTTAGTCGAATTCTGAATATACAAAATTGTTATAAAGTTAACTCTTTGTAATTGATAAGAATATTTCTAAGTTAAAACATCTGTCTTACTTAAGTTGGAGATCAAATGCTCATATATGCTTCCTTAAAACGATTATAGGGTTGGAATAATACACTAGATTCATGAAAAGTGAGAATTGTCAAATTCAAGATAAAATCATAATTCCTTCTCAGAAAAGAACAATTTATTGGACAAATAGGTTTTAAAAAACTTTGAATTTGGTTACACTGTATTTCAATCTAATCATTGTTTATTACAACTAAAAATAGTAAAATTGTCTATTTAATTTTTTACTTCATTTTTGCCCTACAAAACCTCTGGATCCAGAAGCTTCTAAGTCAAAGCTTTCACCAGGATTTTTGCCCACTACCCAGTGGGTAGCCTCAAGGCAGCCTCCAGCTAGACCCCTTGCCTAATTAAATGCATAGTCACAAACCACGGCCAAAATGTACGATCCACTCCCATTCTGGCCATGGTTGCATGAGACGAGATTTTTTCGTAGCTCATTAAAGTATTGACCAATGGGAGTAAAGCATAGTCGGAAATTGACCTTTCATGCAACCTTTCAATACCCAATCGCGGTGTACAAAATACTGTTGATGGAATTTGTTGATTTCAATTGCGATGGAAATAAAACTTGTCATCGACTGAATATGACGTCACAATAGAAAGGCGTAAATATTCAAGATTACAACACTTTTTGTGATCAAGCAGCCATGGGTAGGAGAGAGCTATCATAATGCAGACTCCGAACCATGGCTTGAGATGATGAATCAAATGGCACCCCCTCTATTTAGAACCCAATAATGATTTGTCCCTTCAAAAAACTACATATTGTCTAGCAAAAGCACAGGGGTTTCGTACAGAAAATAGAAAAAAATTAGTACCTCAGAGAAACTTCCGAGGTACTAATTTTTTTTTTATTTTCTGTACGAAACCCCTGTGGTAAAAAGCACTCCAACACAGTCACAGACTCATGATTTCATCCTCTCTTACCATCTCAACTAACATAACTACATTAGAGCAGCAAACGGAGCACTTTACTTAATTTTTTGATGCATTATATACCTGCAGACGACTTGTTATTGACCAAAGCTAGTAATCTTTCTAGCAAAGCAGTAATTAGTGGAACCATTGGTGTTCCTAATGACACATTATCCAAAAAGTCCAGACTGAGTGTTAACATTGTCTTTCTCTGTGGCACTCTGTCTTCTTGTCAGAAAGCATTCATACTGCTGCTGTTTTACATCAATGATGAACAAGAATGATCAGTTAACTCATTTGCAGCACCAGAAATGCCACCAAATTCATTGTCAGGTTTGACAAAGACTGTAATGCATGTTGCTATTTACTGTCATGTATTTATAGACCCATGAAAAACTTTCATTTTCATGTTGTGAACATGAAGTTTTAATGATTTCATTAGTTTTATGATCCTCTATTTAAAACAAATTTTTCCAACACTTAAGTTTTTACCTTGATTTATTAGCATATTAATGCTTCAACATGATTGAAATTATTATCATTTAGGAAGACTTTTGCAGGGGGGCATAAAGAAAATGCAATACAATAAATTTACAGCTCTATTTTCACATAATTATGCAAAGCCATCTGTTTTGAAATTTCATTTTATTGTTAATTAAGATTATAGAATTTTTTTTACCAAATTCAGGAAAATTTTATCCTGCTTCTAAATACCAAATATCCACAATAACGTTAATACAATAAATTTACAGCTCTATTTTCACATAATTATGCAAAGCCATCTGTTTCGAAATTTCATTTTATTGTTAATTAAGATTATAGAATTTTTTTTACCAAATTCAGGAAAATTTTATCCTGCTTCTAAATACCAAATATGCACAATAACGTATCATCAATATTTGGTGATCTACTGTAACAGTTATCTTTTTTTCATATGTGTATACACTGTATAATTGCTTTATAAGATATTTTTCAATCGCAATTCATCATACAGAGGTCACGGAAGAAAATAATTCCACATTTCTCTAATTCAATGAGAAAGAATGTGTTCTATTGAGTAGATGTTTCAAAGTTTCTAATTAAAAGCAGAAAAACATATACTGAAGAACTTGTACCCTTCCATTTACTTGTTACAAAAGTTAAATATTTACAGATTGTACTACCATTTTTCCAGATTAATGAATGAACTTTCCCCATGATACCGGTATACAGTGAATCTTGTCTAATCCAGATTTTGAGTAATTTAAAACAATAGCAGAGGAAGACAAAAGTTGAAGATGGATAAAAATCCTATGTATTTCATAGAAGCAATACAGAATGAATAATTACCTAAATATAATTTAGGCTTATATGTATGTTGTAAGGTGCTCTTTTTTCCAAGCTAAAGAGTTGGTAATAGAATTTACATAACTTTTTCTTTTAAATTTACTTGAAAGTAAATTCTCAGACATAAAGTTCACCTGTTCACACAAAGAAATATGTCAGTTATGTATTAATAACATATTTCTAAAATGTGTTTTTCATTATACATTCTCTCCATTTCATCAAACTAACAAAGTAACTCTCCTCAAAGATAAAGAAACCAGGATAATCTTCTTAGAGCTCAAAGTTCAGAATAAGATAAAGGGATCTATAGGGGCCACAAAGATTATATGAAATTCACAAACCAAACTCAGTCTCAAAACAAGACAAGGGTCAGATATATTAATGACTGTGCATACAAATACAGATATTCTAGTTCCAAAAAATATGTATTTGTGAGACACTGATGCCCCCTTATGGAAGCTTATGGCGAGGGTTGAAATTTCTCAAATGCCAGTCAAATTCTTCAGGTCAAGGTCAAAGTTGTTAAAACCCAAAGGAAGTTCTAGTCACAAGGAATACACCTGTGAAATATTAAAGCCATGGTTTTAACTGTTCAAATGTTTTGGCCAAGGTTGAAGTTTTTATCAAGTGGGTCAAAACTCTAAGGTCAAGGTCAAAAGGTTAAAATATTAAAACCCACTGAAAGGTCTTGTTACAATGAATATAAATGAAGTATGAAAGCCCTAGCACCAACTGTTCAAAAAGTACGGCCAAGATTAAAGTGTGGTATTTTTTGTAAAAGTGGGTCAAACTCCAAAGTCAAGGGGTCAAATTTTGTATTATTATAAGTCAGTTTGGTTTGATAGAAAAGTGCAATCTTACATGCATCAATTAACATCTTCTGATTAAAAACAGCCCCTGACATTATTGTTTCTCAGTCTGCATGAGTAGATGTAAACTGTTGAAAACGAAATACAAGGTTCCCTTCAATTCAAGTCGACTGTGTCTGTTAAACTGTTAAAATTAAAATAAACAAGATTTGCGTGGTGTTAACAATCTGTATGGGTCTATTTAAGTTCCTCATGTTAAACAAGACAAGATAAATCTCTTGTCTACTCCATGTTGATACCATTGTAAACTTTTTGTCTAGGGCTAGTTCTGTTTTGTATAAATAGAAATATCCTAAGAAAAAGCAGGTGAGCTGACAACGTAACATCTATCATTATCAAAATGACATCCTAATCTGGGAAACTGTGTTGTCTTAAATTTGAACAATGAAAGTTACACCAAACAAATTAAGTGGACCCCTTCATATTAGGTCTAAATTAGAAAACTTAAGTACCCCTGCCCTACATTTCCTTCAACTTAAACTTCTTGCAGAGCTTCATTTCTCCAACGAACAGCTGGCTACTTAAACTATTTTCCAAGAAGTGCAGAAATGGAAAAACTGAAAATTTGAAATATGCAACAAATTTGATCTTTGACTCTCTTTATTTCCTAGATGTGGAACAACTGAGCCAATTTCTGACATTGTTAATAAATTAACATTCTTATGATAATTAGTGAAATAAGCATGTTTATTTTATATTGTCAGGCGATTACTTCCTTAGTTGATTGACCTGTCAGATCAATGTTAATAAGCTATGACTGCAATGTCATAACATCAGATACTCAACTTATAGGCACAAGTATTTAATACTAGCAGGAAGTAAGGGAGCCTTGTAGGAATCACATTGTTCATGTGTCTGTCTGTCCATCAACTCTTATATAGAGATAGCAACATGTTTAAGACAATCCAGATTTTCATAAACACTTGGAATTCCTATGATCAGCCAGGATAATTTCCTGTAATGTGTGAGACAAAATTGTCCACATTATTAAATTTCATTACTCTTCCTTTACCCGGTGTTTTTTCTTGTATTAGCAAGAAGTCTCACGCTTTTATAAGAAAAATATGTAGGGCTCTTAGATGGAGTGTAATAACTGGGACTTAAGAATATCATTTTATTTTATTGTACTTCTCATTGAAATGTCTATGTTAATACAAATTCAAACTTTAGACGCCTAGATTTGAGAGATTCTTCAGAAACGTTAATAATTCCTTTACTTTGTACAATAGTTTTGCAATTATTTTTTTTTACCTTTAAGCATATCATGTCTTTTAAGAAAATAAAAATCTTAACCATCCATAAAATGCCTTTGAAGTTAAAAAACAAAGCAATTAGATTAACTATTGAGAAGCAATTAGCTGTTTCCTCAATATCCATTATGTAACATTCTTAAACCAGTCATAACAAGGCGTGTCCTGATTCTGTCTGCAGTGATGGCCAGCGTCCAAATGTCATAAAATGCCTTTGAAGTTAAAAAACAAAGCAATTAGATTAACTATTGAGAAGGAATTAGCTGTTTCCTCAATATCCATTATGTAACATTCTTAAACCAGTCATAACAAGGCGTGTCCTGATTCTGTCTGCAGTGATGGCCAGCGTCCAAATGGAGCAAACTGCTCCCTAGATTATCAGCTGCAGATTCTGGGAAATCTTAAATGATTCACAATAATGCAGCAAAAACATTTTTATCCCTAATATTTTTTTTCTATTCATTTTTTGTACCCAGTGATCTCTTAAGTACCAAAGATTTAAAGTATATCTAATTATTGTTTAAAACTTTCATGAGATATAGTTACATAACAGATTTTGCTTATTTTGTATTTCGTCATTGTCAGTGAGGTGATTTTGCAAATAATGTATAAAATCACCGAATGCAGCAAAATATATTTATATTCCAAAAAACATATATAGAAAAGTCTTTCTTTCTAGGAAGTTTTCCAAGAATACTGAAATTGGTAATCAGTTGCATTATTTCTACAAATGAAGTCATCTGTTAATGACATAACAAAATAATGACCTCGTGGTCACTAAATTATCCTCAGAGTGACAGTGGTATTTGTTCATGAGAGATGGGTAGTATGATAGCATATAGGAAATGATCCCTCCAAATGATCAAGATTTTTCATTATGATTGACAAGAAGCACTTCACTCGGATGATCTATTGATACAAATAATTGTATTTTGGTATATGCAGAGCTTCAATCTGCATTAAGACCAATAATATCACTGAGAATTATACATATATCATCTAAATAATTTTCAATAATGCCTGGCTATAAGAATCATTGGAGAAGAATTTAATTTTTTTTAATTTGAAAAGGTATGCATCCTTGAGTGAACACAGCTATCCCGAAAACTGTTCTTGTTACGTCAATAGTAGATTATGAGAAAACTCAGATTCAGGGGATTAAAGAACAACAAAATAGAATAAACTAATTATTAAAAGGGTCTTTGTTTCACTGAAATCCTGTACAAAACAAAAACCTAGCTGGAGGGAATTTTCCGTGCAATTAGACAAGCTGACTGCAAGATTTCATCATTAAGTCTACTAATTAAAGCATAATGAATTTTTTGTGGTTTACCATTTTTTGCAACCTCATCTACATCATTGTCAGAACTTTAAATAAGAATTTATCAAAGAATAAAAATATGCTTATTAAAATAGGGAAAAAGGTAAAAATAAAATAAAATTCAACATGGAGTTACAGGGAAATTATAATTAGTAATCTAAATAATCTTCCTGAATGTAATTTAAAAGAAACCTTTCTCCTTGTCTGATAAAATTGGTTTAGACAGTTAACCATGTATAAAATTATATCCATGCATTCTTCAAAATTGAAACTGACAATGATAAACTCTTTTACATATACCGTGAAAAATTTCAATTGCCCAAAAGATTAAAAAATATAACTCCATGAAATATCAATAGAGTATGGCATTAACTGCTTTAGATAAAGTTAAAAGGCAATGTGAATGCCAAACTTTTCCTTGTGATGTAAAGAAAAACAGCATTATTTATGTCTAATTAAGAATAATCAATTGTCAGAATGTCATGCATAAAAGAATTATCCCCCCTGATGCAATGTGTTGCATAATATGCTAATTGAAATATGCGACCGGTAATGTCTAGTGAAGATTGATTAATACAACTGTACATAACAAGAAACCCATGGGCCACATCCCTCACCTGAATAACTAATGACCCTTCTATTCTTCAGCAAGAGATTCTTTTTTCTACATATTTTAGGCAAAATTTTTATCAAAGATTATGACCCCAGCCTACCCCCAAGGTACAAACTTTATTCTACACAACCTGATGATGCTTCCATATAAATAAATAATTATAAATATGAGTTATGACAAATCATGACTCTGCTGTAAAGGAGTCGGTTTTTACAGATTTTTCCTATGTAAATTCTATTATAGAATATATAATATATTACCCAGGGGTACTTTGATCCCCTGTTGTGGCCTTGCCTTACCCTCAGGATCATGATTTCAATAAACTTTTTGAATTACTCTGACTAAGGTACTGGTATCTATGCTGTATTTTGAGAAAAAGATTCCAAATAGCATTCCTAAAATTTTTACCCCCTGCTTTTGCCCAACCCTACCCACAGGGTCATAATTTAAGCAAATTTGAATATTCAGTAAGTGAAGAAGCTTTTATGTCATTTTTTCAGTGGTTCTTGAGAAGAAGTTTTCTTTAAACAATGCCTCTAATTTTTCACAAATTCTTCATTATTTCCCCTTGAAAGAGGGTGTGGCACTTATACAAGGCTGCTTTGTGTTAATTTTTATTGGAATTGGCTCAGTGGCTCTGGAGAAGAAATCAAAAATGTGAAAAGTTCATGACAAAGAGATAGACAGACAGAGGGATGCAAGACACTTTTTAAACAGAAAAGCTCACTTGTCTTTGGAAAGCTACCGGGTACTATAAATAACCAATAGAAATCTAAAAATCCTTATCATACTCATAAAATATTGAAAATATACCCCTAAAGCATATTTCTAGTATAAATACTACAGATTTGATTTTCTTTTGACTTAAATGCATATCACTATACACAATATTTACCACATGTAGAATTAAGCTCTTATTTTTTAGAATTCCTACAACTGACTCCAAAGTTAATTTTCTTCACTTTGACAGGTAACAAAAGTTAATTTTTTTTTTCACTTATCCATTTGCAGAAAAGAGACACTTTTGTATTTGTAGATTTAGAATGAAGTGATTATTTCCCCTTACCATATGCGTCTTCGTCTACATCACCAGAATAGTACTCCAGCACTGTACGATAAACATCATATCCAAGCTTCCTATACATGTTGACTGCTACTTTATTTGACACTCTCACAAAAAGGTCCACGAAAAAACACTTTTTTCTGAAATATATAATACCCATGGTAGTAAATACAGTGGACCTTCAGATATCCGGTCGCCAGATATCCGAACACTTCAGTATCCGAACGATTTTTCATCGGAATGGAATTTTTTAATGTTGCTTTGTCTTGTTTACCTGGTAATTCAGGTATCTGGACGCTTCACATATCCGGACAAATTGGCAAGAAACCAAATGAGGCTCCACTGTATATACACATGTATAGTAAAAATAACTAAGATAACTTTGTAAAAGTGAATACCATACTGATAAAAATTTTTGAGATGTCTTGAAAGTAAAGGAACTACAGTAATAAAACTTGGCAGATTTTGAAACATCAATGAAGGTACAAAGACATCAAAACAGAATAATACAATTTAGGGGCACGGCCATTTGACTTGTATGTTGGGTGCAATCTTTTGTCTAGGATTTTCTTTATTTTTATGTCAGTGCATGAATTATAAAGAGCTCTTCATCATCTCTTGTGATGAAGTGTCAACAAATATTGTACCCACTATATTTAAAGTACAATATACGAGGGGTGATCAAAAAGTTCACAAACTAATTGAATAACTTCCATGAAAGAAACAATATTTGGTTTCAATGTTGATTATATTTTAAATTTATCCTCTCTGATTTTAATGCACAGCAAACACCGTTTTGCGCATGCGCGAACCACGTGATATTGGCGGTCACGTGACCCCCTCCGTAGCGTTCTGTCACAAAAGTTGAAAGATTTTACTGAGTCTTATATTTCTTTCCATGTGAGTTAATTTTTACGACAAGAACAGTTCATTTGTTAGAAATGGTCAAATCTCGGCAACAGAACGAGTGGATAAGAATATCATTTCCAAAAAATAAGCATGGCGACCTTTAAAACACAAATCTTGTGTCTTGGGAGAGATTTTTGTTCAAGGTGGATAGAGAATAGTAGCCTTCTTTTTATCATATCTAATATGTTTAAAATCAAAAGTAAACGATATCTTAGGTATTTAATAATTATATTATTGTTCAAATATTCAACTATTTTTCAAAGTGAAAATTGGAGGTCTTTGATAGCAAATTGCTTAATTAAAAACACATATCTTTTCATAATTGCTTTCATTGGGCAAAATGACAAGTATAATTTTTAACCATCTGCCTTCCTTCACTAAAATGATCAATCCAATCTTTAATTGAATTTATAGGAACTCATTTATCTTAGTAAACTGTGTACAAATTATTATATGATACTGCAGAGGGATATCTAAGATATACAATAAATTGTACAGTCGTTTGTAGAACGAGTTCGACTGAGACAACCATTTTCGTCACAAGTGACCTACATAGTGACGTCATTTTCAAATTGTGATGTCACAAACAAAGAGAAAAACTTTATTCAGCATATGCTATTTATGGACCTTGTGTATGGCTATGTGTGTACCGAATTTCAATCTAATCTGAATTGTGGTTTTGTAGATATAGAGATAGTTTGCGAACTTTTTGATCACCCCTCGTAGTACACGGTTTTAGGGTTTTTTTTATGAATCAGCAAAATTAATACTCAGCTATACATACTGTTCTGAAATCTGTTCCAGATTATTCATCAAAGTTTTGGCCAAACCCAGGCGACGGAACTCAGGAGCCACAGTCAGGGCTGTCACATGACCATGCCACTTCTCTCCCCCTCCTTCTGCTTTTCCCATGACTGATAAATAAAAAAAAATAAAGTTCATTTAGAATTATGTAGTAAATATGCATGTATGGTTTAAACAGTGTGTTGTACTTTGGAGGGGAATACATGAACATGTTTATCAAATTATTTAATGGGCTTCAGCTCACAGTCATTGTAAATCAATGTGCTTCCTATCTAGTCAAAGGTAAAACTTTGATCTTCCAATGCATCCCAATCCTACCCTTGAGGGTCATGATTTAAACAAATGTTAATTTACAATATTATATGATTAATTATTTAAAGAGTGTAAGATAATCAGACCAGTGCATATTGGGGTAGAAAACTCAATAAGCTAATGTTTAAAAATATGTATTGTTATATACTCACTGTATCCCATAATCTTCCCTCCGGCTGATTCACAAGTCTGAAAATACTCAGGCCATCTGGCCAAGTACTGCATATAAAATGGCAGACCATACTAACCACAGTTAAGGATTGAAAAATGCCTTTTTAGGAAAACAGAATCTAAAAATTTGAAGTTAGATTTCCATTCTTATCAACGAATACAGTTATAATGGGCTATTTTTGTTGTAAATGTGGTCCAATTTTTTTGACTTTATCAAATCTCAAAATCTAAATATATTCAAATCCTATATTTTTGTTACATCTCTTTGAATATTATTGAAAAATTGGAATCCTAACTTTTAATGGATTTTTAAAAATATATTGATACATGTAGGAAATAATAGGAGTCAAAGATATACCCTTAATACAGTAGTACTATATTATTCTCATGCCTCGTTGATTTCGCTTCCTGACCTAGGGAATGATATCATTATAAATTCTTCAATTATGAATCACAAATGATTTATGATTAAATACCTGGACAATTGTGAAAAAAACTCAGCAGAAGCACATGATACACAAATAAAGAATAAATATTACAGCATGTAAGAATTAAATATTCACTGACAAAATTTTATTAATCTAATACAATGTATCTTTTAAAATTGTAAATCTATGTATTATGTTCAGCATATTTATTAATTTTTTTTAGAAATAATGCAGAAAGGATACAGTTTCTGTTAATGGATCCAAATTCCTGAAAATAAAAAATAATATTCACTTTTTTTATTTCAGGTCATTGAAAATTTAATGTTAATACATTACAGTCTGTTCACTCAGTAAAATCTTAATCTGAACCTGATTCTTGTTGAACATACTTTGTGCAAAGAGAGTCGAAAATAGCTTCATCCAGTTTCATTATAAATAGTAAAGAAGTTGCCAAAAGGTGTTTCCATACTTTCTCACATCATGCTAGTATGACAGCGTGTTGAGTGTAAGCAAGATAAAGTGTTGTGTAAATATATATATTATTATAACAGTAACTTGATCTGAAGGGTGGTGGACAGGTGCGGATCATCAGAACTAAAGAGACGCTAAGCGTCGAGTTTGATATGATGACTCGAGCCTGTCAACAAGACGTGATACCACCCTTTGGATCAAGTTACTGTTATAAGGATAAATATATTGTATACCTCCCTCATAACTAGCTAAATATAGCAAAAGAAAACTTTACAGATCAATTGTACAACATTTATCCCTAAAACAAGCATAATACCTTGGGTTTTTTTAATGCGCAAGAAAAACAACGTCATGTTTCTGCGTATTACGTCATCACTTTCCAAGAGTGATGGTATGGATTCAGAAAACCACAGTGTGGTGATCTGGAAAGTTGGATCACGATGTCATGTATGTGATTGAATAAAACCAACTGAAAATTGAGTGATACTCGACCATTAGTTATTAAACAAAGTATCATTAACGTGAAGGCCTGTTGCGCGTTTATTGGACAGCGTGTTGTGAAAAGTTACAAAATTGTGATGCCACATTATGTGTCATCATGACAGCTTGTCACCTTGCAAGCATGTTGTCTCTTGCAAAAGTGCAATGGTGCATACTGGATGAACAATGTTCTAGCACTTTGCACTAGTGCAATGCCACTTTGCGCTAACTAGAGCATACATGTCGCTTTGCGCTAGTGAGTTAATACTTACACACTGTTACAATTTTGCAAATAGTCCTATCAGGACACCAAGTATTTTGTACGCTGGTCGATACATAGTGCAAAAGTGTCAAAAATTGTACAGATCCCCTCTAGGTCTAAATCAAGACATTTGTTTTAATGTCAAACACTGCAGTTTCCATTGTATTTAAGGTAAGAAAATCAAAGACTGGTACGTACATGGATAATGCACTAATCAAGTATACAATTACCTTTCAAAAAATACCTACACATTGTTAAATCTAAATAAATCTTCACAAACAAACGGACGAATCGTGGTCATCCTTCTGAGTTCTCCGTGCCGTGGAATATAAAGAGGATATCGATCCCGATCAATCAAACATCAATATGGTTTAAGCCAAAACAATAATCATAAAAATAACCTAAATACTTAAGATTATAATAGATATAAATAACTGTATAAAAAGAGATCAAATTTGTCGATAAAATTTATAACTCGAGTACATATACTTTAAAATCTCGGGCTCGGTGTTATAGCTATACTACTTCCGCCAACAAACAACAAAGATGCGGTAAACTTGAAGGTCCAAACTTGATGTGTTTGTATGTTTCTCATTTTTCATTTTTCATGAGTACTGTTCAAGTTGACAAACGTTTCATAAAATGCATGTTAAATATTTTTACTTTTTAATTCAATGAAATGATTGGTTAATTTGGTTGCCTCACAAATTGTTAAATCTGAGCCGCAAGCAAGTCTGTACATGTGCCAAAGATTTTCTATATGCATCAATAAATTGTCTGTTTATAATGAAATTATGTGCGTTTTGGGTTTGTATAAATTTAGATTATTATTTTATTTAATATACCTTAAAAAGCAAAATTTACCTGACTCGTTCCAGTTTTCTGTAACAGGGAGAAATGAATATTGAAAAGACACTGAATTTATATAGAGGGACACCTGTCAAAAAGTTTGTCTGGCAAAAATTAAATATTAGAGCATTTTTCAATATCAACTAATAACAGAATGGGATGATGTCAGGAATAGAGAAATATTATCATAAAATAATCCCCAATGTATTTAATATTGCCAGCAATTACAGTACAAAAACTGGAAAGGGTTCGTTTGCCCCTTAGTTTGTCCCTTAGTCCAAAATATATTTCGCCCAATATCTTGTTAAAAATTACTAGGAGGGTAATTAAAATTAATCCCAACAAAGATTAAAGAATCAAATCGTTTTTTTCACAGTCTCAGTAATGTTTTTATCTTGGAATGAATACCTAGAAAAAGTACTATGTCATGTTAACCAATTCTTTTGATTGTAGTTATGATGTGCAGGCCTTAAGAGCATTGTGATTTTACACCAGTCTTGCCACTATGACATCATCAGAAGACCCCATATTTGTGGGGCTTGACCAGAAATTTGACAAGGTTTTGGCTGATATGAAACCTCATGTACTGAAACTACCTCATAAAACAGGTATACAAGATTCTTATATGGTTTAATGTATCTGACATTTTCGGAACAATCATGCTGAGTTTGTTTTGTTTTTTTTAAATGCTTATTCAACAATTGTTTAAAAATGAGTGTCAGATCACTCCAAAGGTTAAAAAATTTTAACTTTAAAACTAAATGCTTCACACTGAAACACCAGTTAAGCAATTTTGTGGGAAAAAAAATAAATTTTGTGAAGCAAAGGGATAATATCAACTGTCTTTATTATGATCTAGTATATCATTATTGACTAATTCTACATGTTCTTAGAATTCATAATTGTTAAATGTAGCTTGCAGTTACATAAAATTCATCATATGGATGTAGACACTGAAGAAGTGATGTGTACATGTAGTGATGTACTAAGCAAGCACTATCTCTTTAATAATGGTGCTGTTAATTATCTACTGTTAATATACCTTACAAATTATCAAAAATGTGTAGCAATTATAATGTTCATTATAACTTACAGATCGTCAGAAATGTGCTATTTGGATCAAGAAGCTTTGTGAACCAGTGACCGGAATAACTGGAAGGTTAGATTTTTTGTATAGATTTACACTGTATTAAGATAAATAGTACATGTTTTTGTTTTCTTCACAACTCATTTCATATATCAAGTATAATGTCAATGTTGTTTTACATTTCTGCAAGAAAAAATAGATTTTTAGTAAAATATTATGGTACCAATTGATGTATTGTACAATATAGTTATTATAGAATTTAAATGAATGAAATTGTTAATGTATTATTTGATGCATTCACAGAAAAAATAGGAATGCTTATGCCCAGTTGATGTTACACATGTTAAAGAGAGGAGTGTTAGAAGGACCATTTACAAGTAAACCCCAGGAAGGACCTCTGCCAACCTTGCCACCATATATGGTAACATAAGCTTGAGTTTATAAATGATATTTTTAGTAATGTATCGTTAACTTAAATGATAATGTTATCTCAACTTAGTTTATGCATGTATTTAGTATCATATGGCATTTACTTTGAGCAGTGGCAATGGAAAACTTGTTACCCAATGTAACTTTCAGAAGAGAAAAATAAGAATTACAAAAGATCTGGTAGTATTTTTATATTGCTTTAAAATAATGCTTTGTTATTAATTTTATTTTCAGTCTATTTATTTTGATGAACCTTCTGATAAAGGATCTGATGATGTGAGTGACAATCTATTTTTAATAAAAACAATTCTACATATATGAATAATATGACTGTTTACGTAATGATATTGTTAAGAATATTTCCAAATAATTTTTGTTCGATATAAACAGGAGAAGGTGCCAGATTGGGTAGCAGGGGAGCTAACCAGTTCCGTTGGATCCTCGCTGTTCAGATCTAACATTGGGAATCCTGCCGCTTCCTCCACGTGGAAATCTGGATTGTCTCCCATCCGCTACGAATCTTCACCAAGAAGGTACTCCTCTAAAATCCCTGTACCAAAAAGTCCGACGTCACCGAGGTATGCTAAGCATGTTCAGTAGTGTGTGACAAGTTAGCAGCGTGACGCTTTCTCTCACTGTATTGGATCAAGTGCACAGATATTAAATTAGATGACAATTTACATAGATGTGCTGTTTGTTTTGATTGTTCATAGAATCATAGATTAGATGTTTTCATGAATGGTCTGTTTTAAAATGTTATGAAATTGCTTTTAAGGTCAGACGAGACGTTCCTCAAAAGGTGTTTTTTATATCTCCGTAATGTATGAAAAATATTCAAAATTTTAATAACATTCTGATTTCTAAACCAGTTTCTAAACGTTTCTTAAAAATCCAAACACTTAAACATTTGAAATAGGAAAATTATTTTTCTTCCCCAAAGGATTATATAAGAAAAACTACCCCTTGTATCTTGCAGAAATGCCTGGTAAGGTACCTCAATTTTTTGTGAGTAAACATGTTTTAGTAGCAATACTTCAATGACAAACTCTTAGAAAAATTTATCTATTATTAAGGAACGTCTCGTCTGTCCTTAACACAAAAACAAAAAAGAATAAAATTTAATTTTTGAAAATAATTTTAATGAAAGGAAATTTGGACAGAAGTGTTGGGGTATTTGAGGGATATTTATAAAATAGGTTAAGGTCATTGAAATGTGCACTTGACCTTTACTGGTGCCAGGGTAGACTGCATGCCAAGTGCATGATGGGAAATTAATGCATGATGCAGGTAACATAACACATTTATTTGATGATTCTATATATTTAAAACCCCATATAAGCAATTTGATGCATCTATATATAAAAACTCAATATATACTGTATATCCCATATTCTTGAATGCAATGTTATGTTCCGTTTTAAACAGCCCTTTTAACACCAGCTTTATGTTTGCATCATTTTGTATCATATGCTACGTGTTTTTGTTTATGAAAAAGTTTTGTAATAATCTGAAGAAGAATTTCTGTTAAAATATCTGATATTATCAAATTGATGAAATTGACGTTTCAGTTTATGAATGGTTAATAATGTAATAACTTAATGAAAAGTAAATTATGATATAGATAGTATTTCTTAAAATTAAGCCTTATGATTGAATACATCTCCTACCCTAACGCCTTCCATAGATTTTTAGACATAGATTCTTGTGATTTTGCAGGCGTCCTCACACTAGTCTTGGATTTGACCTGGATAAGGCCCCAGGGCTGTCCTCACCCACACGGGGATTGGAACAGCCAGAGTTTACAGGACATACCTATGTAAGTCTAAATCTATATCAAACCAAAAATTAACAATATGAATGATTTTATTTATCTTTTACTTATAGTGTGAACTGAATATTGGTTCCTGGGAAAGCTTTCAATGTTCTCCACGCCTTGTAAAAGTGTAACAGTAAACTTTTGTTGTGACACAGTCAAATGTCTCAGTGCCGTATCAGAATTCACCATGCCTTAATAAGATCTGCCACTGTTAGAAGCATAAGAAGGCTGTCATTGGGAGACAGAATTAATTATTCCAGAAAAAATTATACACATACAATGTATAAAGAAAAACTTCCCATATGTTTACTAGATGTGAGATTTTGTCTGTCTGTAAACAAATATCACTGATCTCTGAAAAAGCTGTTCATTTATTGGAGTAAAGTTTTAAGTGATAGAAAACCCTTGCTGGCTTTAATAATCAATAAAACTGCTTATGTTTGTTTTAAATTTTTATTATTTCTAAAATTTACCCAAATTAATGTAAATGCATTTTTTCCCAAGAATTCCAGAACCTGTTTAAATCTTCATGTATTTGTCCGCTAATCTGCTAGTAACCAATTTGAATGCTTTACATCATCTTTTCATACAGTAAAACAGGCTTATAACGTAGTGCTAGGGACCAACAAGGTTGCTTCATTATAAGCGTAATTTTTAACCTTGTACATCCATTAATTGTTCATTATATTTTTTAAGGTAAGGGGGCTATAAATCACTTCGCCATAAGCGTCAATTCGTTATGAGCGTTTTCGCTATAAGTGTGTTTTGCTGTGTATCTTTTAAATGTTCATGAATGCATTCCTATCAGAGTGTCAGTCTACCCTTTTTACACCCTGCTGTAGGATTGTTCAACACCAGAAAAAGCCTGCAGTTCTCTGCTTCTTAAGGACAGATTATCATTTTCATTTCATAATATAATCATGTAAACAGTTTCAGCATTTACTGATGTATAATACATTTGTTTTCCGTGAACCCCCTTTTCAACAACAAAATCAGCTTGTCTACCCTATCCTATATACATGTATTTAATAATGGTACCAGATTTCTGTATCATCATGGTCAATCCTAACCTTCTGCCTCTGCTTTGTGACAGGACGACAGTTACATAGACTTCCGTAAGCCCACAATAAAGACTGCCCACTTCCTGATAGATGATAAACCTAATATTGATTTAATTGGTGAGTTCAGTTAGCTGCAGATCAATTCAAGAATAACAGAAAATAAACTCAGAAACTGCAAGACAGAATAAAATACACAATAATTATATTAAATTCTGTTAAAAGTGTCCTCATATATCTAGATATCACTAGATATCTTTTTAACGATTGTGGTAATGTTTTTGGTAGTCTTTATTGGTTGGGTGACATCATGTTTGCATGTTTTCATTAGATGGTGACAAGAAAAAGACAACATTGTTTAATATGAAGGTAAGGGAGTTCATAGCAGAAAAAGAATATATGCATATCAATAATGATACTTTTATAATCAGGAAATTCACAGAGTAGTTATGGACCAGTTTTTCTCCACTCTGAAGTATATTGCATCAAACAATGCGGTACTGCATGTTCACTGCATTGTTGCGCCTGCATGCTAATCAAGCTTTCATATTTGCGCTAACAATATTTATTTTGCTGATTTCTTCAAAAAGTTGCAGGAGCTTCTTTAATTGAATTAAAGATATTTATTTTTGTATGATATTAAATATTTATACATTTATGATCTATAAATATGATATAAATAGTGATGAATGATATCTCCGAAATATATCTTGCACATATATAAAAGTGTTACTTGCCTTTCTGAAAGAAATCAGCAGAGATTATTTTATTTGCTTTAGTCACTATTTTAACTTTGTTATTTGATATAAAAAATATAGTCAACTTTCACATTTACAAGAGTTATTTTTCCTTGGATGGTGTCAAACAGCATTGAGTACTGGTTTCCCCTTTATAATACCAGGTACTTTAACTTTATGAGGCAATGTCTGTCAAAAACCCACATGTAAATTGTATTTGATTATTATAGTTTCTTTGTTGTCCGAGAATATGGCAATATTGGAATGAAATAGGCATTGGAAAGTTTAAAATATATATTACGACTTCACGTGAATGCATAAAATCAACAGTTAAATTGAGTGGTACACATTAGGAATATAATAAAAGTTATTATCTCTGCCATGTTGTGTTTAAAGAGCTTGTGCTTGGTTATATCTGACAAAATCTAATAACAAGAAAACCTTTATGCAATATTTGGTAAAAAATTTATTCACATAGAATTAAATTTATTCTATGCATATTTACATGAAATAAATAATAGTTATCAATGAACTATGAACAATATGAATTGATGCATAACAATACAATTTCAGGATTGACAAAATAATCTTATTTTTACCCTCCCTTCCCCCTTATCACCTGTTCTTTTAATTTAAAAAAAGACACAAATTGTTACAAACAAACAAAGCATGGATACGAAACTTTGGGAATGAGCATTAGATAAATGCTGATAATGATGGTATATATACAATGCTGTGGACAGGCAGTTTATCCCCAACAATGGGAACACTTATAGTACTAGTACCGGTATGCTTTATCTTCCCTGCAATTAAATGTAGTTCCTTAAACGAACATAGAACAACAAAATCCTAACAGGACAAATGGCTACACAATGAGATGGTGATGAATAAATGTTTACAAAATGTTACTTACAAAATGAAAGGAAAAAACACAATTCATGCAAACTTAACATACACCCTATATCAAACACAACATTATAAAGTAAGAAAATTCATGAATATCCCAACTTAAACCTCTATCTGAATATTTAAGTAAACCTCACCATTTCTATTTGATTGAATCTGTCCACAATCTGTAAAAATTTCACGAACTAAGATAAAACAGTAAATAGCACATTTACTCTGAGGAAATTAAAACTTCTATTTACAAGTATTGGGACTATGTACAAATAGATCTGTTTTCAACATTATCACATTAATGCTTATCACTACCTAATAAAATGATGTACAAAACGAAAGTATAATTTATAAAGCTTTCCATGTTCAGAAACAAGTATACAAACTATTAACTAACAAGTCAATTCTGGGAATTGTCTTAAACTGTCCAATATTTAATTTTTTTCAGTACACATTCATATGTATTGATATATCTACTGAGGAAATTTGTCAAATCCCCATTTTTAACCAAAGTTCACTTTCCTTTTGCTTCAGTTTAATGAAAAAATGACATTTTTTATTTTCACTCAAAAATGTCTTTAGAATATTTCTTTGGACATTCTGGATGATACAAATGCCAGATTACAGAAAATGGAGAAAGAATATGGGCAGCAGACGGCATCAACGGTAGGTCAAAGGTCATAGCTAATGACTGTTGTAGCATTTTCATTGTTGAGGAGGTTTGGACATTTTGTGGTGGAAATGAAAAATAGAGCTTTTGGGTTTTTTAACTGAGAAACCACGTGCATTTAATTCTCATTAAGATCACATACTCCTAGAAAAAGGATTACTGGGACATGTATTAAGTATTTTGAAATTATTTTAACTGATACAACCATTGATCATGTTGTTTATCATTGTTACACTTGTATTTACCAAATTAATCAGAGAAAACATTGAAATACATGTATATCTCCCGTCTTATTGTAAGGGAAAAAGTCACTCTATTTCTCCATTTTATTTAATGCACTTTCAGCATGTGTATGCAAAAGTTTCTTTTTAAGGCCAGATTGCAAAGTAAAATTTTATCTTATGAATTTATGATCTGAGTTCATCCATCTGTCCATTTTTCTACCTCTATTTAGTTCTCTTGTGAAAGTAAAAGTCTCAAAATACTAGCTTATTTCCAAAGTTCACACATAAATTGTTTTGAATAAGAAATTTCAAATATTTCTAGTTGTATTAATAATTGAACTTTAAAAACCCTATCCACATACCATGACACTAGTAAATTAATAACTCTTCTGATTTTTATGCAAGATTTGAAATACTGTATACAGGGTTATTTTCGCCCCGTGTTATTTTCGTCCTTTTGCACTTGCAAACAATTTTGCCCCGTTTTAAATTCGCCCATTCAAAGTTCTGTTTAAGAAACTATGCTATGTAATTTGAATTCGCTCAGTTTTAAATTCGCCTAATCAAGAAGAGGGCGAAAGGGGCAAAAATAAAACGGGGCGATAATTTCCCTGTATGCATTAATCAGAATATTATTTTTCAAATACCATTGTTGGAATTGATTTAGGTCTTGGCTTTGAAATTAGTAAAAATGTGAATTCCTTACTTATTGTCTTTGGCCATTTCTTGTAAATTTTTTCTTTGACAAGATGATTTTACGATTAAAATTTTAAAAAATTAAATTAATGACTTTCAAAAAAGTCCATTTCATTAGAATTTTTACTAAATTTGAAAATTTTGGGAGAAAAAGAAATATAACATTGCTTTTTGATGTGATGCACACATTTGATGTGAGATTTCTGAGCTGTCTAATTATTTCCTTAAGGAAGTTTATCAGGTAAGGGGCGCTGTTTGCTTCATGTAGTTTTTCATCATTGCCTCATATTCTTTACTGCTTCTGTCCAATAAATCAGTCTCTCAGTTTTCCTTCTCTCCTCTGGTTTAAATTTTGAATTTTGAATTCTTTTTAGCTGGTTATGGTGAAGATAAAATTAAAATAAAATAGTCAATAACATCTAAACATAGTCAGGCTGTGGTTTTAACATACATGTCATTTTTAAATTATGATTTAATAATTTAGATTACCGGGTATTATTTTTTATTTGCAAAATGTTTTAAAATCAATTCAACAAGGCAGTAGGAATTAGATTATGTGTATTGGAAATATTGATCAACTTTAATTTCATTCAGTTGTTTAATCAGTACTGAGGAATTTTCTAATATAAAAAAAAATCCACACAACTCATAACATAAGAAATTGCTTTAAAAGCAATGTTTTTTTTTTTTTTGGTTTAGACTTATTATTCTAAAAGTAAAATATGGATCAGAGGAAAAATGATATAAATGTGATGTAATATTTGAGATTCATGCATGTGGAATGACAATATATAATGTATATCATACAAATATGCATGGGGTTCTCTCTATAGAAGCATGTTTAAATGCCTATTTGCCATACATTATTTGCAGTGATATCATATAGTATTGTGAATTGTGATACCTTGTAAGAAAATTTGTATTAGAACCTGTGAAAATATTTGATAAGGAATTTAAGACACTCTTTTTCATTCCATTAACTTAATTGACAAGCCATGTCAAAGGTAAAACAATATAACCATCATAAGTACATTTTTTTATTTAAAAAAAAAAATATTATTTTGCATTGAATTTTAAAAGTTACAGATTATACAGAAAAAATAACATAATGAAAGTGTTGGGATTTTAATGGTATAGATGAAAAATTTTGCAGGCTTCCATAATAAAAGACCTTGAGGCCAGAGTTCACCAGCTGATGACAGAGGCTGATAAAAACACCAAAGCTAAACATGCTCTGGAAAAGGCCAAAATGGAGTCGGACAACAGACTGGAAAGGTGTACACAAGATCTACAGGATCTTAGAGAGAGGTCAGGCTTATGGTGATGAAATACTGTGTACAGTATTATTTTTGCCCTTTCACACTTGCAGACAATTGCGTCCCATTTAAAATTCTCCCAGTCACATTTTTAAAAAAGAAATTATACTGTATTCTCTGAAATCGCCTTGTTTTAAATTCACCCAAATGATGGTAGGGCGAAAATAAAATGGGGGTGAAATTTTTCCTATATGCCGTAACTTGAGGATATTGTGTACTCAGATAGATCTTTATATCTACAGATAAGATAGGAATGTAAATTGTAAATATACAAGGTTCATGTGAACTATCATTGAAGATTTTGACTTGCACTGTAAATTTTATGGCTAAAACACTTAAAACATCGAAGATGAATTCATAAGTCTCAATCTTAAGACATCAGATATTAAAGGCAGTGGGCAGGAGGTATTAGTTTCTCTGTCTAGCTGTCTGTGTAACTGCCTTTTAAAATCAAGGTTAGGTTTGCCCCGCCCCCTCCCCAAACACTGGGGTCAAGCTCAAGGGAAATTGTGTTTCCCAAAGACATTTAAGATGATTCATCATTGGTGCTTAAACAAAACATACATCCTATACAGTTTATGTTGTTTAATTCTGTATATATTCTTTAACTTCAAAAGATATAGTAATCTGGACAAAGAACATCAAAGAACAGTGGAAACTAACGAACAGGAAATGAGAACTCTCAAAAACAAAATGGAGGCCAGTCTGGAATTCATGAAACAGGAACACAATCTTGCTGCAGCCAAAGTTAGTGTACAGTTTATTATGGATGGTTTATCAAATATAAAATACTGTAAAAATAAATAGAGAAATTCTGCATAAACACAAGTTCTTTCTAAATAAATGGAAAATCATATGAATAAATATACATAATAGAGAACAAAATGTCTGATGCACTCATTATGAAATGTATTGTTATGCTGTATGTCATGTTTTCAATTTCAGGCTTCAGATTCTATATCAGAGTTGGAGCAATCGTTGGACCAGTACAAACGTTCCTTGAAGGATGCAGAGGAACAAAGACAGAGACAAATGAGGGTGAGATATCTGTTTTAGTGAGTGCTTACCTTTACTGTGTGTCAGCTGATCTCGTTGATTTCACTCTTTCTGCCAGTCTGCTTTATATCCATTATTTCTCAGCTCATATTTCTTCATTCAAGTACTCT
Organism: Saccostrea glomerata; assembly: GCA_003671525.1. Lineage (NCBI taxonomy): Eukaryota > Metazoa > Mollusca > Bivalvia > Ostreida > Ostreidae > Saccostrea > Saccostrea glomerata. The sequence goes on from PRKT01000738.1 coordinate 194,951, forward strand.
TTCAAAAAGTTCTAAATTAAAATTTTATTGCACCTGTATGATTTTTTTGGTTGCAATTTTGCTTGAATTATTTTTAACTTTGGCTATTATTCACAATAAACCATTTCAAAACAAACTTCAGTGCAAATTTCTATCCTCTACAAGTACTAACTGTTTAAACTAGAATAATTTGTCATGGTTGCATTTCATAGTCCTTCATTTTTGACAGGAATTGGAACAAAATCATCAGCAAGATAAACTACATTTGGAAAATCTTCATGATAAGCAGGTAAATCTTATGAACGGAACTTTAACCTTGTGTTTGTGAACAGAAACCATAGCTTGTTGTTTGGTTTTATTTCTCATCAGTTTTTGTTTGTATTGTAACAAATGGAAATACATTCATTAATTAAAATATCCATTTTTAAGAATTTTGTTTAGTGCTTGAACATTTTAACTAAAGTGAATGAATACTGGACAAAGTGTCTATCAAAATGACTCATGTTTGTTTTTATTTTGGTTAATACATGAATTAATGTTGTTGTAAAGAAGTTATGTTTTTAAATGTATTGATGAAAGATTAAGATCCTTATGACTGTACATGTAAGTTACATAGATGTAAAATATTCATATCAATCACAATCATTTCATCAAATCATTTGATTCATCTTAACTAGCTCTAGTTGAGATCACTGCTGGGTGTGTTAGAATTACCAGTTTTGAATTTTGAGTGTGTTCTTTTCTAGCTTTTCTTGTTTCCTGCAATCAGACTTCAAGTCAGAAAATTTTCAGAGGAAATTTTGGTTTCCAATTTAGAGACAGTAAGACAGTGCAAATGCTCAGCACTTATTATATTCATGACCAAAATTCCATTATGTGTGAACTAACCAAAGAATTAATGGACTTTGCCAAACTGACATTCAGATTTGCTGCTTAAGAGAATTCTATGGTCACCTTCATATCTTAGTTACTGAATACAAGTCATGCAACAAGTACTGAAGCTGCAGCATTTCTAGTAGATGATGATTTTGAAGTAGATGACTGTATTTGCATGAAATAGCTTATATTTGCATAGTTTTAATGTTCAATCATTATTACCAAATGTTAATTAAATTTATTTCATTTTTTTTTTTTAATGACCATAGAGCATTCTCTTTAAATGTTCATCCTGATCAAAAGTTAACTTGACTACAAAGTTTTATAAATTAATGTATGCTACAAACCATTGCTGAAAAGGACTCCGAGTTAACCCTCAGAAATGCATGTTTATCCATATCTGAATTAACAGTGATAAAACATTTAGTTGAGTGTTGAAAAAAGGGTTTAGGTTTAATAATGAACCATTTACTGTAAACCAACTTTATTTCGCGACGACTTTATTTCGCAATAAAGCAGGAGTAAACTAGTTGGCGTCGATTAATTTTTGCGATCAGGCCTTTTTCGGTCTGATGTAAATAGACAGTGAGACTTAAAGTACCGGTTCACTGCGAGAAATATTCGCGATGACGATGCTGTTGCAAACTTAGCGAAAATTTCTCGCACGCGAATAAAAAATGGTTTACAGTAATTGATGTACATGTATATGGGAATGGAGTGTATGTATAAAACAAGAGTTATTTCTGTATTAAGGTTTTTCTGTATATTAATGAATTGGTGAAAAAAGTTGTATTATTAAAGTTATTAATTCCAAATTTCTTATGTTTGTAAATGTAGGTGAGAGGTTTGAAAAATGAAATGGAACACACAGATCAAGAAAACCAGAAGAAAATCAAAAAGCTGGAAGATACTATTAGGTGGGAGTCTGAAGAAATTATTCTCATAATTTCTGATTTATCAGTGGTGTATAGTTTGATACGATTTGAAGATATTGTAGGGCTTTTGGGGGATGAAAACTATTACTTTTTACTACCTTTTGTGCCTTCTATTTTTTTATTTTTGTGGCCTGTATCAAATGATTATCTATTTTGACCATTTGTTTTTAAGTCACTCAATGTAGATTACACTAAGAATGGGTAAAAATGTTTCTCAACATTTGTAAATAAATGTAAATATAAGTATTTACCAGGTAAAACTTTAAAGTGAGAAGTTCAGAAAGCATTTTGGCAAATGTCAGATATCAGAAAATAATATTGAAATATATTGTTTATTTTAGAGATAAAGATGATGAAATAAAACGCCTCCAAGAAGTAAATAAGAATCAGCTGATGCAGTCAGAGAAATCTCTAGAGGAGTTTAAACTACAGGTGGAGAAGAACCAGACCAGGATGTATGATGAAATGAAACAACAGGTGAGAACCAGGAAGGAAGGTGTTCTCTGTAAGCTGTCTACCTCCTTCACACTGAAGAGAGATAATTAGAACTTTTGAACTTTAGAAGAGAGTTTGTCCTTTTAAACACAATATCAAAAGCTCAAGTATACAAATGAGTGTGAGATATTTGGTCTTGGATATAAAAGTAGAACACATCCTAGAATACCCAGGAAATTAAACAATGACAAAATTAATTGTATATACATACCATATTCATTGTTTTAAAAGTTTTTTGTACAAATATTATTCCTAACAGCTAGTACTGCTAACATAAAATTGAGGAGAGTTCTAAATCAAACAGGACAAAACATTACAGAGCTTTCCTTTTGATTTTTTGTATCCGATAACTAAATAATTTTTTACATGTTGAAAAGAGGGAATATATAGTGATGGGGTTTGCATCCCTCCATATACTGGTAACACTTGGAGGTACCTATCGGTATTTCAACTACACCATGAATTAAAATTAAAAAAGACTTTTTGCATTGAAAAATTGTGAACCTCTAATTTATGTTCTGATCATCTGATTGGACAGGAATTAGGGGTTTCTCAGAACAAAAAATGGACATGTCATTTTATCCTATAAGAGTATGGGGATATCATTTTGTGAGCTCAGTGCTCACAGTACCTCTAGTTTCATTAAGGTTTAAAATCATTGTGATTGTGTATTTCAGATGGAAAGAGTAGAAACCGATTTAAACAAATCAAAGCAAGCAAGAGAGAAACAGTCTCGAGAATTCTCAAAACAGATTGATGAAGAGAGAAATCAACACGAAAGAAAGGTAAAGAAAGTGAAAACGAAATGTGGTAAAATTATTGGCATTTTGTTTTCAAAGGGACAAATAACAATAAAATCAGTAGACAGGAAAAGTTTGGGGAATAGTCTATATTAACAAAACAATGAAATGTAATCTGTTTAACAAACCTTTATGCACTTTGTTCAGTAATTATTTGCGTAATCTTAGTATGTTGTTATTTTTTAGATTGTGGAACTAAAAATGGCCCTGGAACATGAGAAAGCTCAGATGTTAAAAGACTTTCACACACAAAAGGAAATTGTAATTTCTGAGCATGAAAAAGAAATTGACAGCCTTAAGGAAACACATCAAAATGAATTATATGAGCTGAAATGTCGAGTTCAGGAGAAACAGGACAAAGATGTCAAGGTAAAAATTCAGGTGATCTCTCAGATAGTGTCAGAAGATATTGTCCAAGATTTTATATAGAAATATTTTTTATTTAGAAAAATATATGCACATATACAATCATGTATCAGTTTATTAAAATTCTTTGGAAAAATAAGTTGTTTTTTTTAACCAGAAGTACATACATGTAAAACATGCTTGACCACAGATGATTTAATCAGTGTTTTTTTTGGTGTATATTACAGAAGATCACGCAGTATGAGAGACAGATTCAGGAGTTACGAGAGGAGGTGGTCCAGGCCAATCAGCTGAGGAAACAACAGCTGGTAGAACTTGGGCTCCTACGGGAGGAGGAAAAACAGAAAATGCTCAGGGAGCACGAGTCAGAGGTGAGTACGAGACTAAAAAACTCACAGTAGACACTGATGACTACAAATGGCTGTAATATATGTCTGTCTTTAAAAAAAAGAAAGGAAAACATTTCTGTGTTCACTTGAATAGTAAAAAGTGAAACAGTTATTGTCCATGAGCTGTGAAATAATTTTAGAGGTTTTGAAGTGAAAAATAAGTTCTTTACATTTTAATTAGGTTATAAAGTTACGTTCTGAGATGGAACAACAGAGGCTAGACTTACAAAAAACACACAGTACAGAGTTAGAAAAGATGCTGGAAAAGGTAAGCTAGCTAGTATAGAATTACACATGTAACTGTTCTTGAAATTAACAACAGTATACAGGCTGTTTTCCTAAATATTTTTCCCTTAGTTGTGAAAATAGACAGGTGATATAAGTAGAATTTTATAATGTGATTACATCTTTTTGACATTAACAGACCAATGCAAGGCTTAAGGACATTGAGAGAGAGTACAATGAGAGGGGACAGAAAGCCACAGAGACAATAGGGGAGCTACAGGCCAACATCAACCATCTCAGAGATGAGGTCAAAAGGTCAGACATAGGCCTAAAGGTCATATTGGTAGTATACATGGCTGTCATGATAAAAAAATTCTAATTGAAATCTTTTATAAGAAAGAAATTCAAAAATTAAACATTTTCAATTGAAGGGAATTTACATGTGTTTGCCCTTTTGATTTACTTTTATTGCTTGAAAAACACTACTTTTAGACTGATATTTATGTATAAAGATATAATCAACTAAAGTGAATGTTTCCCTTGGGAAATAGCTCTTCATTACAATGTACATTTAATATTAGTGTACAGTAAGTAATTATGTTCACGCATTTATATTGTACTAACTCAGGGTACGTGATGTGGGAGAGAAGAAATGCCAGGATGTATCACAGCGATATGAAGATGAGAAAAAATCTGTTAAAAAGCAGTATAACAGTAATATGGAGGTAAGTTTGACCTTTGACATAATTTTAACAGTTTTATGGCTTTCATGTTTTACTGTATTTCCCTGTGTCAGCACCAATCTCTGGGTACCAACATTTTTGACCTATTTATCTTGAAGGTTTATCTTTTGAAAATTTTTTAACATTGGCAATAATTTCTGATTGCCTAGTTCTAGGGCTTTCTTTTCACATCTGTAGCCTTTTTTGGACACTAACGTTTTTGATTTTATGACCTTGACCTTGAAGTTTCACCTACTTTTGAAATTTTAAAGCTTGTATATGAGCTGTCATAACGGGATACTAGGGCATTCAGTGTTTCATAAACACGTTTTGTTTTATTAACTTAAATTGCTTTAAAAATCTGTTCCAGAGAAAATACATGAAATTGGTAGTCATATAAAGGGCAAAAACTTTATGATTCAGATTTGAATACAAATTTGTATAAATTTGTATTACTTATGTTGAACATCATTGATATTTTCAGAGTTTGCAGCGTGAAATAGACTCCCAGCAGGCAAGAAATAGGCAGCTAGAGCGAAGGCTAGAACAAATGGAGGCAGATCATGAGGAAAAGGTTATTTAAATGATTGGATAAGATTATACTTTCCCTATCTATTGTGCAGTTTTGGTTAAATAATTTACTTATTATGATGTTTTTATCTTACTCATTTTAGACATTATTTCTTTTCAGATTACACACCTGAAATTATCTTTTGAAGAAAAATTGAGAGGCCTTATTCCTTCTTCAGTCAGACAGGTACATGTAACTTAGTTAAGCAGAATAGGACAATTCTTTCAGACACAAATTATAAATAATGAGAAAATAATGCTTTTGTTTGGAGCTGTAATATCTTCAAATCATTAGAAATCTTAAATTGTGGTCATGTGAGTAGAAATTTTCATGAATTGGGATTTGGGAATAATAGCACAATAAAGACATGATTACTTCATACAAAGACTAAAAAATAACATTTTTTAAAAATAGAAATGTAGTCACCATGAACCCATATTGAAAGGATATCTAATGAAAGTAGATATTTCATTTGGTGAACCTTGTTCTTTTATAAATGTTCCATTTTGGTGATACATGTAATGATTTCATTCTTTTGTATAGGAACTTGAGGACACCATCACATCACTGAAATCTCAGATTAACTCACTACAACAAAAGACATTAATCCTACAGGAAGAGGTGGATCTCAAAAACAAATACCCCATTGGTCAGTTCTCCTCCAGTTCCCCCATCAAAGCTGTGTGACGATTGGTCAGTTCTCCTATAGCTCCCTCATCAAAGCTGTGACGATTGGCCAAATTGTAAATCCTTCTATAGATGAGATTAGTGTGGATGGAAGAATTTTTAAGTCAAAGATTTTTAAGTTTTCAGTATTACTTTAAAAATCCTCTTCTTAATCTGACATTTTAAGTTTCTCTGTTTATTGATGAAGGATTGTTGTATGCATTTTGATGACAAAATCTGTGATATTTTTACGCAAATGTGTGTAATAACACTTGTTTAAAAAATGTTCTTGAATGGTGAGAAGATTTTTTAAAAATACCTGATTTTATTCCCTGCTAAATTCCATATTTTCAGTTACCCTTAATCAATTTATTAATCACTTTTTATTTAAAACCTGCTGATATGCTGTTACATGTGTGAACATTTTATGTTGGAACCATTTTAATTATTTATTTTCTTGCAATGATATGGAATATGATTGTATGCAGAAAGAAGAGGCTGCAGTATTTATATGGGCAATATTTTAAAATACTTGTACTACTCAGAAAAAAATCATCAATGAATTTTGCATTATTTACATCTCATTGACAATTGTGTTGAATTTTTACCGTAACACACACCCTCTGTCACATACATATGAAAAAAAAATCTTTTATTTATTATAGTTGTTTCACCACAAATCACTGCATGTCATGAAAATGACCCTGCTGTGAATTTGAATGCATTCAAAGTGTACAGAATCCTAAGTGTTTCATTGTAGTTTAAACTTTAAAAAAAATTCCATTTATTTATATTTGTACATTCCAGTGTTTTATTAATCTTTTTAAATGACCATGCTTGTATAATCATGTTTCAATGTTTCCAATAATTTTTTCCATGAAAACTTGACTGAATTTGCAATTATTACAACTCTGTCTGAAATTTCATTCTATAAGTGCTACATAAAGGCATTCCATTTATGATAAGAATATTTCTTTTTACATAGGATTAAAATTATAATTTTGGTATTAAGAAGTAGATAACACTTATGTTTAGAAAGATCTTATACCAAGTATTTAAAGTTAGCAAAATCTTGTATCTATTTGAATGTACATGGATATATTAACTACACGTAGACACATTCTCCCAATTGACTTCTTACAGGGTATATTTACATCCTGAATTTTGTTGCATTAGATTTTCTTTTAATACAATGTACTCTAACTTCTAGTAAAGATAATAAATTTTTTGGTGAATACAAAGTGTATGTGTTCCTGTATATTAAGTACATGTACATGTAGTTTGTGAAGGAAGGATTGAACTAAATCTTGTTATTTTCTTTAGTACATGATTTTAAATTTTTGAGTTACAATGTTTCCCAAAAAGGGGTATTTTTCTTTTTAATTTCTGCAGTGAGTCCATCCATTCATTTAAGCATTAACTCTTGTCCTGGTATATTAACTGTTGTTGATGTTTGTTTGGTTTTTTTTTGTTGAAATGAAATCCACTTTCCTTGTACAATGTTGATTATATATATGTTTATTTATACAGTAAATTTTTTCAAATGGCTGCAACCCCCTTTTTTGTTATTTCAAAGAATATTATGGTTAAAACTGAGCGAAATATCCATTGTATGACAGGTAATTTGAGCAAAAGAGATGTTTAATTAAAAATAGCCATAAAATCTTAAAAGTAAGTCATGAACTGTCATCAACTGACAGTTTGATGATTGTAAGCTCGTAAGAACCTGTGATATTTATGCCCTGTGCACACAGAGTTTAATATGAATAAAATATAAGTTTCTGCGAATTAAATTTGAACTGCGTTCAAACAGGGAGTTTAATTCAAATTATTTTACTGCGCATTGATTAACTTTGCATTAGCTGCGTGTGAAAGCTAAGCGAAGCTAATTCGAATTAAATTTTGAGGTATGCTTAATGGCAATATTAAGTCAAATGTCGGTGGTCAGCTTTAAGTATTTGTGCTATTTTAGAGTGAATGAGTTAATCACTAAAATGTGTGTACAGACACAGTGACATTATGTCAAATGCATCTGCTTCTGCATAAGTTGACGTGATTTGCAAATGACATCATAATAGCCTTACTGAGGCTTGACCTTAGAGAAGTAGAATTTCAATTCGCATTAGTTTACCTCGCTGTCATGTGAACGCAATTTAATCCGCATTAGTTTGATTTACATTAGTGTACTTAGCACTAATTTACTGCGAATTAAACTCGTTGTGTGAACAGGGCATTGAATATACCCGGTAGGCCTAGTCAACAAAATTTCAAAAGTAGGTCATGGTGATCTACATTTTGATTGACATTCTCCTATACCCCTTTTAAGATGGAGCCCTTTATTCAGAAAATGTGGGAATTGCAATGCTAAGATGCATAACAACATTGTTGGTTTTAAGTAGCCTGGTGTTTTTTTAGTAGAAAACTTGCAAGCTAACAGAAGATAGACAAACTTTGATAAAACTCACAGCTTGAGTGAATTAAGAATAAATTCTTGAAAAATAGTCATTTTACAGATTTATTATATAAGCCAGATATTTAAATTTTATCATGTATTACATTAAGACAATGGTAACACAGATTTACAGTGTACAGTTGAACATCATTATGGTGTGTATACTACATCATCTACAATAGAATGAACAGTACATGGTTCAAACATTTAAAAAATAATTGTAATTATAGTGATGACATTAAACCATTCACAAGGTTAATTCGAGTCAAGTACAACTTGTATAAATATCTTTTTTTTTTACAAAGGGATTGGTCTTCTGTAGCATTTCATATATAGTAAAATGAATATATATATTGATGAGAATTTTTTTAATACCATTTTTTTATGTATGTCAGTTTAAGCACTTCCACTGAGCAGCTATAAAAATAACACAAAAATGTTCTATCAATCACAGAACACATATCAATAAATAGCATACAAACATCTTGTACGGAAGACCCTGGATTTTTTAAGAGGTACAACGTTATCCTAGAATGTTAATGCTGAATAAAAAGGACCGGGTCACTGTAATTCACTGAATTTCCTGTCATTTTTTAAAAAACAATTTTACATCCTGAAGACCACTATCTTTTTTTTTCCTTAAAGTCTGTTATTTTTTCCTGTCTAGAAAAACATTTCCCTTTTGTGTGCTTTAATGACATGTACACTTAATATCCACTGTAGAAAATACTAGAATTAATAAATGACTGAAAACAGGTACATGTAAAATTTCAGTCACATACATTGTATTATGAACACCTTTTTAAAGTTATGGTCCCTACAGATGCTTTGTGAAAATGAAAAAAGGTTAACATTAATATTTAGTTGCCAAGGATGAATCGTGATTGAAAACAATATCAAAAAATGAGAACCACGTCATACAAGAAAACTACAGTGCAAAAGATGGTAAAAATGATTTACCCAAAAAGAAGGAACTCATTATGCAAAAAGAGTGTTAAAGCAGAGTAAAAATATCAAAAGCATTCAGGTATTTGTCACTGTATTTCTCATTTACTTCCAAATCCTTTACCCCCTTAATAAAATCTAACGAAATTTCCTGTTTTCCACTTACTAAGATTGTAGAATATTTTACCCATGCTTTCTTCAAGTTTTTTTTAAAAATATTATTATACAACTAAACAAATCTTCTTAATATCAATAAGTTTACATTTCTGCAGGATTGATCTATATAAACCAAATCTACTTGAGCACTACTGGTCTACATTGCACAATACAAACATGTATGCTGTTCTTGAGATCCAATAAAATAAGCTAAGACCTACATGATTATTGAGCAAAGAGAAATCAGCTTCAGGGATCCAAAGATAAAGTTTTGGCCATATTTTCACTCAAAATACTTTCCAATAAGACATCTTTTGATGTAAAATGATTTGTAATTGCAAAAAATTACTTCATAAGCATATCTCTCTGCTTCAACATTAAAAAAAGAGAGAAAAATAACTTCTACATTATGATTCAAGCTTTGTTCAAGTAGCAACATTCATACAGTATAACCCAAATCATAGAATTGGGGATTAGACTTGAAAATTATTTGAAAATCATATGTTCATTAAATTAATCATTTTAAATGGAAAATTGAAATTTCTGAAATATATATAAGACTATATCCTTTATCTAATACAATTTTCTTAAAATCTTCCTCAAAAGTGTTTGTCAACTTGAAAATCTGTTTTTAAATATTATCATTTTTGAGTAGTTTTACTTTAGAATCTACACACACTGTATAAAGTTATGATGAAATAAAAAAATGTTTTCATGCAATTACATATATTTCTGGAGTAAATTGCATGATTTGTAAGGATCGGATATCACATAAAATCTTACACAAATGTAATCAAATGAAAAAGACTAATGTAAAATTATGGTTAGCAAATATAAAGCAGTAACTTGGGTATAAATAATTAATACTTTAAATCAGTATTAAAAAACAAATCATGAGTTGTAAACAATAAAAGAATTTTCAAATTAGCAGGACTAATCTACATCCCTTTTTTCAAGCCAGCAAAAAGATTGCCTTTCTGAAAGAATGAATTTATCAATTTTATGTTTTTTTTCATCATATTCATATATAAACGAATAACTAAACATGTATTATTATACTGTTGTATTACAGTACAAAAAAGTTGCCATAACAACAGTTACTGGTAACTACATGTATTATCAACATTACATATTAACTTGTACACATACACAGAAACTAAATACATTTATGGATCATTGCACAAGTTTCAAGTAATTTTTCTTTCAGATAAAATGATTACAAAATTGGCCAATAAAACAGCCACTTTGATTGACAAACTTCCTTTTGGCTCCCTTCAAAATGAAATGTAGGTATGTGGGTATTGACACTGATGAGGTTTTAGTAAAAATCACCAAGGAGAAGAGAAAATGTCTGGGTTGAATTTTACACAATTCTGTGGTAGTACCAGCAGCAGATATCAGATCACACATCACAGGGTCAGCAATGCCACCAATCACATGTGGTTTTATCTGGTTTAGAACCAGTCAATAATTCCACTCATTGGTCAAAATAAAGCACCAATATAATTTGGTCATATCCAGTCTTGTTTCTCTCTTGCCCTGCATACTCAGACACACATCCATTTGCTCACTATAGCTGTGTACTTTATTTTTTATCTAGCATTCATTGCTTGTTGTATGGCTACAAAAAAAACAAGAAACCATTTATGAATACATGGTTGCATTTTTAAATTCAGTATATGTACATGACTATTAAATGGGTTTGAAACATGGTTTTAACATGTTTAAAGAGCATTTTGTCCTGAAATATGAAATTCTAAAGATAATACCATAAATATGAGATGCTAAACTCAAATCTTCCCAAAAAAGACAAATGGATGCATCTCATCAAACCATAGGCATTTTTTGTTTTAATATCGCCAGGTAATCAAATAAATACTATCAATACTGCCATTCTAGCAATGTTTTCTTTCTTTCAGAGGTGATAATCAGGTTAATAGCAGTCTTACCAGCAATGATTTCTGACTTCATTTTGTTCATTTCTTGTCTCATTTCTGTAAGGATTTCTTGTTTCAGAGATTCCAAGTCACTCGGCCCATTACTGGTTACTGTTGGGGAGGACGAGCTGGCTTCCTGACCCGTTAATGAAGGCTGGCGCCTGTCAAAATCAAACAGGTATTCAGAATATCTTCTGTTTATTAAAACTTAAAAACAGCTTCATGGAACAAAATAATACAATTATATATATGTACTCATTGTTCACACATAAAGACAGTAATAAATGTACTGAATGATTGACTAAGGTAGATGATAAACAAGCAGAGACCCATGTCTGTTAATTTACTAATCATTAGAGCATGATTGTGTTACCACTTAAATTTGCAAAGGCACTCAAAAGTGTCATTAACTTGTTTGCATGTTAAATAAGTACAATTATTATGCAAGTGCAAAAAAAAAAAAATTCCAACTAACATTCATTCAAAGAAACAAAAGTTATATTTGTGAAATTTTCTAGATGAAAGTAACATGCAGTTACATGTAATATTAAGTTTCAATAAGAAATTAAGTGTAGAAGAAAAACAAGGAAAAGTATTTTTTTTTTAATTACATCAAAAATTAAATACTGACACCATATCCATATTCCCATGTGATATACAGTAAATACAAAATAACAAAACATTGTAGACATTCTTTTGTTTACTAAATCATGCAAAGCTGAAGAAAATGTATGAATGATAAAGAAAGTGGAATATGAATTATTGTGAATATTAAATGTTTTTATTTCTTCAATTCAGACAAACCCAAATGCTTGCAGACTCTGCATAAGCCTATCTAATTGCATCTCATCAGAACTAGAAATGGGGAAAAGAGAAGCAAATAAAATTGTTGCTGTGAATAAAACTCACGATAACCCTTTATTAAATGAAGGTCGTGATTGAACTTCTCCTGAAATTCGATTGGAGAATTCTGTGGATATGGAGGGAGATGATGAAGAGGTCCTTGCAAAATTCCGGGGAAGGGTGCTAGAGGGGGAACTACGAACACCAAGATATCAGATATCAGCACAGCGCCAGCTATCATAAACACTGATATACTTCACTACACATGTTTTTAAGCATCAAGAACAATGCCACAAAGAAGGTGATTATAAATAACACAAAAAAGGCATGACAGTTACAAAATTGGCTAAAAAGGGACACAAAAAAAGCAATGCATTACAACAGCAAAAACTGACACATCAAAAATGAAAGATTTTTAAGCTTTAAACAAATATAAACTTTCTGAATGAATACCTACAATGACAGACTAATTTTTAAACTCCCTTCTTTTGAATTAACCAAAACAATATTTGAAAGTTTACTAGACTTACTTTCTCACTGGTGTGGGTGAATTTGTGCTTCCATTTACAATCTTTGCAGGGGCAGGAGGTGGGGGGTGGGATCCCCCTCGCTTACTTCTGTCCTCTGGAGGAGTGGATCCCTCACTCTGCTACAAAACAAATAATATGGCACATACTTACTTTTCATCTACATTTCATTAACTTTTTGTATCACTTATAGTCCTGTCGTTTTCTGATATCATGTGAGTGTAATATGGATAATCTTCAATAAAATTTTTTATAATTATTTATTTTGGTATTTTCTCCATTGTTACTTCAAACTAAAAAGATTGTAAAGAAAGAAGCAAAATATAAACTACGGAATATTTACCATATCATTCTGAGATGCTTTCTTTCTCATGGCGAGTTTTTTGGCGAGGTCACTCATAAAGTCACCGCCCCCTCCTCCCCCACCCCCACCACCGCTACTGCCACCACCACCACTGCTGCTGCTGCCACCACTACTTTCTTCATTCTGTAAGAAATAAAAATATATGTTTAGAAAAAAGAAAAAATCTTATGTTAAGTTGTCCAAAAAATTTCATAGCATGGCACATAATAAGCTCAACAAGAAATGTGTCAGCAGACTTTAATACATCACACCAGATGATACATTAATCTACAAAGATTCAAAATCTCAACAGTGTGCTAAATATGATTTAATCACAATTTGAAAATATAGAGCTGTTGATTTTAGGCTAAGACAACCCTTTCTTCTTCCAAGATGTATCAACTGACCAAGTTTGACGATTCTAAATCTCTTTATACTGAGCAAGATATGACATAGGCATAATTCAACTATGTCCCTTCTAATTCAGAGTTTAGCTATCAGTGAACTACTTTTGTGTTTTGGGATACCTACCCTCTTACATGTCAATGTAGCAAATAAGAAAGTTTTATTCTTCTATGCAGCATCCAGTGCAACTTTCACTAAATAAAGATGATTCCATCCAGAGTGTATTTGTCATTGCTTTGTGGTCTTAGATTTTTAAAACAATTCCCAATTTTCTTCAATTCTTACTTATCTCCCCCCTCAAAGGATTATGATCTTTCTATTAAATGAACTTAAAACTTCCTGACATGGATACTTTGCAGCATATTTGCTTAAAATTGGTCCAGTTGAAGAAGCATAAAAATGTTAATAGCTTAAAGATAAACCAGAAGTCTCTGTCGAGACTGAAGCTCTACTGGTTTGTACTTATTATATAGCAAAGGAAGAGAAAAGTACTTAAGCAGTTGGGAATTGAAACTTTACAACAGCAATAAATAGGATAATATGATCCTTGATTAAGTCTCATTATGTTCTTAGTGTAGTCTACTTGCATGCCACATTATATTATAATCAGACTAAAACTGTATTTGGAGTAGCATTTTGAGAGTATATAACAGAAATTTCTATAACTAGTTTAGTAACTTAGTAACTGTGATTTAGTAACTGTGGCAACACCGTTCATTGAAGTAAAAAACCAATAGACAGAATTATGTACCTTATTGTAGTCTACTTGTGTGCCAAGTTATATTGAAATCACACCAAAACTGTAGGAGGAGTAGC
>PRKT01000738.1:210445-248393 GCA_003671525.1 Saccostrea glomerata
TACAACAGCAAAAACTGACACATCAAAAATGAAAGATTTTTAAGCTTTAAACAAATATAAACTTTCTGAATGAATACTTACAATGACAGACTAATTTTTAAACTCCCTTCTTTTGAATTAACCAAAACAATATTTGAAAGTTTACTAGACTTACTTTCTCACTGGTGTGGGTGAATTTGTGCTTCCATTTACAATCTTTGCAGGGGCAGGAGGTGGGGGGTGGGATCCCCCTCGCTTACTTCTGTCCTCTGGAGGAGTGGATCCTTCACTCTGCTACAAAACAAATAATATGGCACATACTTACTTTTCATCTACATTTCATTAACTTTTTGTATCACTTATAGTCCTGTCGTTTTCTGATATCATGTGAGTTTAATATGGATAATCTTCAATAAAATTTTTTATAATTATTTATTTTGGTATTTTCTCCATTGTTACTTCAAACTAAAAAGATTGTAAAGAAAGAAGCAAAATATAAACTACGGAATATTTACCATATCATTCTGAGATGCTTTCTTTCTCATGGCGAGTTTTTTGGCGAGGTCACTCATAAAGTCACCGCCCCCTCCTCCCCCACCCCCACCACCGCTACTGCCACCACCACCACTGCTGCTGCTGCCACCACTACTTTCTTCATTCTGTAAGAAATAAAAATATATGTTTAGAAAAAAGAAAAAATCTTATGTTAAGTTGTCCAAAAAATTTCATAGCATGGCACATAATAAGCTCAACAAGAAATGTGTCAGCAGACTTTAATACATCACACCAGATGATACATTAATCTACAAAGATTCAAAATCTCAACAGTGTGCTAAATATGATTTAATCACAATTTGAAAATATAGAGCTGTTGATTTTAGGCTAAGACAACCCTTTCTTCCTCCAAGATGTATCAACTGACCAAGTTTGACGATTCTAAATCTCTTTATACTGAGCAAGATATGACATAGGCATAATTCAACTATGTCCCCTTATAATTCAGAGTTTAGCTATCAGTGAACTACTTTTGTGTTTTGGGATACCTACCCTCTTACATGTCAATGCAGCAAATAAGAAAGTTTTATTCTTCTATGCAGCATCCAGTGCAACTTTCACTAAATAAAGATGATTCCATCCAGAGTGTATTTGTCATTGCTTTGTGGTCTTAGATTTTTAAAACAATTCCCAATTTCCTTCAATTCTTACTTATCTCCCCCCTCAAAGGATTATAATCTTTCTATTAAATGAACTTAAAACTTCCTGACATGGATACTTTGCAGCATATTTGCTTATAATTGGTCCAGTTGAAGAAGCATAAAAATGTTAATAGCTTAAAGATAAAAAACAAATGATTGTTACTTTTGATCATCTGATTGGCTGAAGAGATTTAAAGCAGTTTTCTAAGCATTTAGTAATTCCTTACCAATAACTTCTTTTCCTTAAAAACCTCATAAGAAACTTTATCTAAGCAAGTTTTTAATATAATTACTGATTGGGAATCTCTGTATAAGTAACTGACTGTACTTACAGGTGCTTTTTTTAATTTCGCTGATTGTAAAGCAGCAGCTAATCCTCCACCTCCCCCACTTGGAGCCTTGGGGGGTCCAGATGCAGGAGGTGGGGGTGCCCCTGGAGGAGGAGGGGCTCCTGGAGCTGGTGGGGCAGGGGGAGCTGCCGGGGCTGGTGGGGCCGGTGGTGCTGCAGGGGCAGCTGGGGCAGGTGGTCCTGGTGGGGCCTGTGGTTGAGGTGGTGCCTGCGGTGGAATGTTTGGTTGGGCTTGCTCCATTGGCTGCATCTGGCTGTACTGAGAAATAGGGGCTGCAAAAGTGAAAATATAGCATATATAGACTTTTCTTTGAAACATTAAAAATATCAAAGCTGTAAACATTTTATCCTCTTTCATTTTCTGAGTTTGAGCTTTTAGCTACTGTTAACCAACTTTAATTCACGATGACTTTATTTTTTGATTTTCCAGGGATAAACTAGTTCACGATGATTAATTTTTGTGATCAAGCCTTTTTGTATCTGTTGTTAAATAGACACTTACACTTTCTGGTTCACAGCAAGAAATAATTGCAATGACAAAGCTGTAGCTAATTTCGCAAAAATTTCTCTCACACTAATTAAAGTTGGTTTACAGTATAAATTTACCACTTGTCAATCCAATTAAATGATCTGCTCTAATAAATTTAACTTGTCTATGAAGCCTTACTTTATTTCAGATTCAGTATCCAGAACAAGACTGTTTGTTTTATACCTAGATGCATCATCAAATTTAATTCATATGGAACTCGTCGTTACTTAAGAATTCACTTGAACATGTCTTGATCAAAAATCTATGAATGGGCTCATTCATTCAGTATACCCCGGTACATAGGTCAGATGCATCATTCTATGCTTCATCAAATACATGTAGTAGGCATCCCTTCACCAATCAACTAATCAAATTTGGTCCAGGTAGACCTTATAGTTACCAGAAATATACCTGGTACTTCCTTAAGATTTAACCTAGTCTGTTTTCTCAAAAACAAAACTCAATATCAGCATCTTACACAAAACTGGTGGTCAACTATGCAAGTTAGGTCAAAAATTGGAATTGGTGCAGCTCCAAGTGGCTAAACCTTGGGTGTCACAAAAGTGCTCCCTACTTCGTAAAGGTCAGTTTACAGTGACTTCTCGTTCAATGCTGATTTTGTTTAAATATTGCATATAAAAACATTACAAGATAATATATATCCTTCACTTACGTGCTCCTCCTGATGGGTGCCTCTGATAATCCCCTGTGCTGCAAAAATAAAGGGAGACTTTTTTTTTTTTTTAATTCATAATGTGCATGTACACAATAAGCAAGAATAAGAATGCTTCTAATATATTTTGTACTAAAATGTTTATTTTTCAATCAGCAAATAGATTTATAAAAACTATACAATTCAAACTAAAAGAAAACTGTATTTCATTCTTAATATACATCTAGTGCATTAGAAAATCATAGTTTTGGTCCTTTTTTTTTTAATGTTTGTGTTCCTCTGCTTTTTATTATTTTTAACTCCTCTCTGTTTGAGAAAATAACTGGCTGAAAGCTGCAAGCACTCTTACTAAATACTCTACATTAAAACAATGTTGTATCTGTTTATTGATTATGCTATAGCCCGATTTACTTCTTATCCATTGACCTTAGCCTATCAAAACAGCAAAAAAATCCAATCACTTAAATTCAATCCTTCCTTTTTTGTTTTGTTTTTTAAATTGTAATTTCTGAAAATCTTCTTTTATAAAAACAGTACTGAAATGATTTGGCTGTTTTTCAGTCTTATTAAAACAAAGTACATTTCATGATGAGGATGTTTCCATAACCATGTGCAATCAAATGTGAAAACACACAACCTTAACACAGTGAATTCTTCAATGCTGTTAGTTTATAACTGTCATTTTCCCTGTGTTATAAGTAAGTGTAACAATCTGAGCTTCAAACTTCAAACTTACTATTCAGTTGGTTCTCTATAGCAGAAAAGGTTTCAAAACATGTGTTATCAATGTCGCAAATGGTATACATCAAATGTATGGCATACTGTAAACCAACTTTTATTCGCGTGCGAGAAATATCCGCGAGTTCCAAGAACTATTTTAATTCGCGAATATTAATCACCGCGAACCATTCATTTTGCTAAGCATTTGTACAGAATGCTACATTCAGTTGCGGAAATTAATCGTCGCAGATTGATTTTTAACTGAGGAATCGCGAATAAAAGATTACGTGAATAATAGTTGGTTTACAGTATAATATTCAATAAAAACAGTCTAAAGGTCACTCATTGACTATTGTACATGTAAATGCCTTTTTATAAGTATAAGAAATTGCTTAGTGTAATCAGTGACATTTTTACTTACTCTGGTCCATTTTGCTGGGGCTGCATAGGTGGCCCTGGAGGTGGCATAACAGGGGGGCCAGGCCTACCTGCATCTGGGGAATAAAAAAGATAAAGAAAATTAATGGAGTCTTTCTTCAGATTTATACTAAAAGATGGCTTTATTTATTGATTTATGAATCCTATAAAGCTACTCACATTTCATGTTCATAATAATAAGGTATTTAGTGTATAATGGCAATGAAGATAGTGATGTACGTGACTGACATGTATTATTTTTTTTTATTTCTTCTGTTATCACAATATGTATACAAAAGTTCATTGCTGTTGAATACCAGACTCTAGCACTACTGTCAGTATCAGTAACTTAAGACATGCTTTTGATAACTTACTATTGATGGTATCTAAAGCAGTAGCCATGGCTTGAGCAAAGCATTCAGCATCCTCTTTATTGGCAAAGTTCAAACCATAAACCTGGCGGTTGTCTCGCCATTGATGAAATGTGGGTGTGGCTTGATTGTATTTCAGCCCACGTATGATTGCACAATTGATGACCACCTGAAAAATACAGTTTTTACTTAATAACAGAAAATTTTAATTGCAGAGGAGGACAAAACAGGTTTCAAATTTTGTTTTTTACGAGTAACAGTATAAAAGTACATTTTCCAAAAAGAGTTTGAAAATTAATTAAAACAAAACCTGACTGAAACGACTCTTCCCCTCCCTCCAAAAAGAATTATCTTAAAAAAGGAAATTTTAAATATGGATAAAAGAATAATGTCTTCTATTGTAAATTCTATTTGCTTAAAGTTGCTGCACTGCAGATGATTTGGGTATAAATCGCTAAAAATTATAATCAAGAACTCAGATTCAAAGTTTCAATATTATTTCCTGCCTGGCTCAATATGGTACCTACCTCATGGTCCTGTAACTTTCTGCCCACAACTCGAAATGTGTTATTTGTGGTATGTCTGTAGATCTGGACTTTGGAGAGTCCTTGAGATGTGCCGCTAGCCACCCATTTCTTAGCGGCATCATCATAGAGCATGACATTGGCCCTGCCTGAAGCTATTGGGACCTCACTAAAAAAAAATACAAATTCATTTTACTTTTATAATGCTTTTAATAACCTGTACAAGTGCATTAGTCTGAAAGATTAACTAAGAAATGTCCTTAGCTATAAAACACCTAGGAGTTCAACAAATGTAATCTGTTATGCTTATTAAAGCTAGAAACTTTTGACTGTCTTTAACAAACTATACACACATTAAAGTTGATGCTGTGGTTCAATGAACTTTCAACTATGATAAGTAAATATTTCAAATACCTTTGGCATTCCAAATAGTACAGAAAGGTTTAAAAGCCTCCCTTTTCATTTATCATTTCATACCTTAGAGCATGTTTAATATTTTGAACATCCAAATAAAGTTAGTTTGCATTTGAATTTCTCCATTCAGCAAATCTGACATCATTGACAGAGTTTATGAAATCTAACTGAAATCCATTTAATTATTGTCCCGCACAAATACACTGACCGAAAGTCCATCAACCTACCTCACCAGGTGACTGGAGTGAAAATACATATTGCCAGAAAGATCCTTCATATTTCTTTAAGTTTTGAAAAATTCTCAAATCACCCTAAACTCTTAAAATATTCAGCTACTTTAGATAAAACAAGTGTCAACTCTGTACTTTTTTTCATGTATATCTTTTGTTAACTCAAGAAATGCACTTTATCAATGAAACATAATATTTCAAACATTGAATGAGAAGACTACACAAAATCAGCACATTGAAAGATAATATTTTTGGTTGATTGTCCAATTACAGATGGCTCTTTAGATTTTTGCTACTGACAAATAACAATAATGGTATATCTCTTTACTTCATCTGGCCTGACAATACACACCTGAAAATTCAGGTACGGGTAACATAACATTTATAACTGCCATTTAACAAGGTCTGAATACAGATAACCTGTATTGTATTCCAAATGTGGAAAAGGAACGGCTTATTAGTTAGTATCATTACACAACTATATAAAGCCACAAATCTTACTCATCTGATATTTCCTGTTATTAAATATTGATTACACCATAGTACAGAGTGCTTGCATGACAAATTTGTGCATTAAATTTTGCTCAATTTCCTTTATTTTCAAGTCAGACCTGTCACTCTACCCTTAGTTACAAATGAACTTTTATCTGAGGTGTTCAATTTGTGAAATTGAAGCTCAGAGTGAAATATAGATTAAATGCATGTAACAGGAGGTAGGGTTGAGGTATAGCACAAATGTGGTAACATGCTTATAGTAATACATGTATAGAAAATTGCATGATTCAAACTTAACTGTATACCTATACAAGCACAGTTATTTGATATCTTTATAAGTATTGCAATATATCACCCACCACAGAAACACCCCACCCCCTCCTCCCTCTTCTCAGCCAGAAATATCTATCAACATCAAATTATGGTAAACAATCAAATTATGATAAACAATTTAAGTTTCTGACCCCTTACTAAAAGGACTTTAAGCTGCTCATGTATCATACACATGTACTTATATTTAGTTTAAAGGAAATTCTAAATTTCCGCTAGTGAAATTGTACATGTGTATTTATGCACAGTATTAGTAAATCAGTCAACAAGAAATTGTACAATTTGTATACTAATACATGTATATCTACTGGTAAACTTGTATATCAAGTAATCTACCGGTATACTAGTGTATCTAAGGGTATATCTGAAAGCTGGCCTGACAAGATTTCCTGTCTCTTTATGAAGTCTCTTTATGAGGTTTTGTCATTTAAATAATCAGCCTATTTAATCTCTGACCTCTCCTTTAGATAGTTTCACTACTGTGTTTCTGTCTTTCACTCCTGGTATGCTGAGGTTTTACAGGTGTAAACACACCTCTGTGTTACCTGAGTAATGTAATGGCTAAAGTACACTGTGTATTGTATCATTGATGCAGTATCAAGTCCTTGACATCTCAAATATGACAAACATGATGGCTATTTAGTGTCACAAACTGAGAATATCATAATATTTAGATTAATCTAGTAGACTCTACGTTGAAAAATGGGCACCTTAATAATCAGTATTCACTACCAGAAATTGTGTGGTTCTAGTTAATACCAACTTTTGTTATCTATATTAAATTATATTTATTGTTGAACTCTCTTGATGTTCAAAGATGATAATATTGAAAGATATCAATTGGAATTTTTAAGGGTTTAAAAATAACATAAGTTACGATTTTTGAGAAGTATCTCTTTCTGCTTTTTGAAAATTACATTGCATATTAAAGCAGTCTTTTTTTCTCCAATTTATTAAACTTTTAATCATCTTTTTGTTTAAAGAGATAAACTTTATGAAGAGAAAGATCATACATATTTATGCTACATGTATTATAATAGTGAGGATCACGTTTGTCATTTTGATATACCGGTAATTGTTTAAGTATTTTTATAACCTAGCTGTTTCAATTCTTCTTGTGTTTTGCCTGTTCTTGAATAATTAAACTGGACAGAATTTATAATTTTTGATGCCACATTTCTTCCAATGCCATGTGTTTTTATTTTAATCTTTAAGACACAAAACTTCACATAATAGGGAATGCAGTAATATGGACTTTACAGGAAAACCTGTCAAGAGCTGGAAGGAAGTTATGGAAAGAAGATTTGTATAAAACTAAAGATAGAGCAACCTCACTAAATGTCATTGATGTTTTATTCCCTAGGTTCTAGTTGATATATTTTGTGTATACTGTAAACATATTAATTTGGCTGTGTATTCTTTTTAGCGCTTTTGGCGGAAAGACACTTCCGCTAATTCAAGTACAACGCTAAATGTTTTGCACTTATATACGTAAATAAGACGGAAAAGAAATGCGCTTAATTAAATCTACGCTAACTTGTTCAAAAAACAATTTCCGCCAAATATCGTACACGCTAAATATAATACATTTACAGTATATCTTCGTAATTTAATAATGATACCCTGTTCCCTGTTGAGGATGGTATTAAATGTCAGAAAAGGGAACCATAATTAAAATTTGTACCAGAATCGAGATTTCCATTTCCTCTTTCCCAGACATTCTAGAGAACAGCTTTATCTACATCAAATACAATGTAAGTTATCCACTTTAAAATCTTTTAATTGTAATAAAACCATACAATCCTTGTTTCCTCCTCTCAATAAGGGGTGTTGTAAAATACATGTATATGTTCATGAAAGCTAGTCAAGAGAAAGGAAGCTACACATATTTTGCACAACGCTTAAACCAGAAACATGTTATGTAAAGCACTTCCATGATCAGCATTAACAAGCAATACCCAAAATTTGAGAAAGAACCCAAAGAAAGTGAATGACAAACCCTGCAGGTCCATCCTGGGGGGTGGGTCGGGCAGTTGGCTTATCTTGACCCGGTACTGGTGGAAGTTCTCTAGACTTGTATTTACGACTCATCACAGTAAAACAGTCCCAGCTGATTCTCCTGACAGCTGATCACATAAAGTACAGATTCCAAAGGACACACAAGCTTAGTAAAATACCTCCAACTGACAAATGAATACTTCCTGGTGTTCTGGTGTACGAGGAAAAACTAATCCGTTTTATCATATACATGTACGCTTACACATGTATATACATTATTATAGCACTGTAGAGTGTCTGCTATAAATATCATTGTCCAAATCTTACAAAGTCCTAACCACAATCATGCAATCAATAGTGACCACAGAGATCCTCTAGGGTCGTAAGAAAATGTCCTTGTTACAATAATTTGGTGTAAGCCTGCAATGGGTTTACTTCCTGTCAATTCAACCAATTGTCAAAGAAAGCTGTTTCAATTAACTTGAGTGTGGTAGAGATAAATCGGAGTTAGTTGAAATCTTTTATTCTGACTTTTCTCCTCATGAAAATGGAGTCCTTATCAAAGGAAGTAATTAATAAACAAAGGTAAACACATTAATAATCTTAGTTCATAGATCTGTTTTTTCTCTTGACTTTAAATTAATTAACCAATCGAGATATGCAGGTACTAAATTTCAATATTCTTCATAAACTTGGACCATGCTCTATTAAATAAATAAAATAATCACTTTCCTCAATTCAAAGCTGTTAATTTTATTATTTTCTTCACTTAAAATGAGAACAGATCAATAAACTACCTCATATCTACAATCTATTCTCCTTCAGCAAATCCAACAAAAAATTTTTGTTTCTGCAAGTCATTCATGAAATTCATCCGGTGCCCAACAAACAGCTGATATAGCTCATGGATTTTACCAACCAATTCCATCATACATAGGGCCAAATCAGAGGAAATGTACAATAACATGGAAATAAAGGAAATAAATGCTTTAACAGAATCACAATGAGTCCTGGAAGAGGAACATTTCTAATATGAACAAGCTCAATTAGCAAAACAAGAATCTCTAACATCTACATGTATTAATATGGGAAAAATGCATCCAAGCAAACTGAATTGTACTAAATTCATCCTTTAAACGGTGATCGTATTGCTGAGAGGCAATTATTATCTTGTGCCTGATTCATTCAACATTTTGTCTCAAGAATCCATCCTTAACATTTAGCATTTTGTTGCATTTAAAACAAACTAATTCATATGAAACAGCAGGAAACATTCCAAACATTGGCATTTCACTAACACAAATACATCATACAGCTAAAACTATGTCAATCATCACAAAAACAAATATGTTCGTGACCCAATAAAAACAGTATCTCATCACATTAAACATATGGATATAATCTCAGTTTCTACATACAGCTTGCAAGAAAGTCTTCTTTTTTTCTGATTTATAATGTTTTTATATATAAACAAGTGTGCCACCTTAGTAATTTAAGTCACAGTGATAACCATATGCATATACATGCTAGGAAGACCTGAATACAGTACATATACACATATACTCAGCTTACCCATAAGGAGTAGTATAGAGTTCCTCATCTTCTTTATTAACAGTTGAGATTGTGTCATATGGATTGTCATATGAACATTCCATTTTGATAGTCTCTAGAGCTGTAATTTTATGAAAACAGTTCAGATACTGTAAGTTGTGTTCATTTCTGGAAGTTCAGGACAAGATTGTGCCACTGAAATTACTGATAAAAAAAATACTGTGTCTGGATCATCTCCTATAGAGTTACATTTGGAAATCCAAATGGACACAACAATCCAAATTTTGATTGATGAAATAGAATTCTTGCTGGAGGCATAGACAGTAATTACTGGTATGTGAAACAGTTTCAAAACAAGCACTTAATTACAAGTCACTGTTGCATTTTCTCCTTCACATAATCCACAAAAAACGCCATATGCAAATTATCTAACTGAATGAAAACTGCAATGATAGATTAAAGATCTTAACCGAAATTATTTATGACCTGAGTATTTTTCATCAGTGGTTAAAGAATAAAAAATATACTAAAACACAATGGAGGCATGACACTTGCCAAAATGATGTCCAACTAGTCCATCAAAATGAGCATGTCCAAATCCTAATTTTCCATATGAAAGGCCACTGTATAATTTCTGAACAATTACGTTTCAAGAAAGAGAGTGTGTAAGTAAACTTTTCAAACAACTGGTTACTAGTTCAGAGGCCGATTTATCTACTTATCTAGTAAAACATGTGCCTTACTCTGTAGCTGAACTTAAATTGAGCATTTCCTTTTTTTCTGGCTAAATACCTCAGCCATAATGTTGAAGTCAGATAAGTATTGAAAAAAAATGTACTCTGGTCAGTGGACTAGACACCATCATACAAAAATCATCTGACCAACAAAAGACTTTATTGTGTACCTACGACATTTTGTTCTTTCAAGAACACATATTTCAGACTCGTCTTATTAACTCCCCTAATTCCACTTGAAAAATAAAGACCTGGTCAAAAGATAGATGCCTAGCTTTGAAGCTTCATGGAATGAATGGAACAATCTTGGGGAACAAAACAAGTGAGTCTTCAGAATGGCAATCTGTCTATCATTGATTTTTCTTTGAAATACTTTTCATAAAAAATTAATTTAATTCATAATAAATTGCTTGTAAATTAGTGATATGTTTTTACTTTTACTGGTATATGAATTAATAACTTGATTTTTGCCATTCAACTGCACCAATATTACTAGTGTTCCTTTTCACTTAATTTTAGGTACAAACAAAGATAATCAGACACTTCACTTTTTTTCCATTATGTGTACACTTTTTTTATTCAATTATGTGGTAAAAGTGTCGATGTTACAAATAGATTATTTATAACCTTGCACAGATTGCTGAAGATGAGACAGCTGAAATATTAATTTTTGCACTTCTATATATAGATATTATGCCACAGGGTCACATTTCTTATATAACCCTTATGGGTAATCTATTGAATGGACTATATTACAATTTTTGGTGTACTTATATTTGAAAACATTTTGTATACAATGTAGAAATCACACAAGAATGACAACCATGAATGATTTTTGATATATTACCAAGAGATACAGAACATATATTTGAGGAACATGTCGTCTGACCTTAATACGCTGTTAACAAAACTATTGAAACAATATCTATTACAGCTGTTCACATAATTTCCACATAAATTTTTCACTCAAAAATAAAATATCAGTTCACTTGAAAATGTTGAATTATTTTAGAATTTGAACTTTATGACTACAAAATTGTGCACTTCATACATTGCGTAATACCAGTAGTAGTTTATACATTGTACTATATCATTTTTTAAAATTGAATTACATGTACTAAGTAAAGAAAATGTTATATGTACATGTACATATAACTTTCAGTATATCTAACTTAGGGTACATGTTGTCAATTAATGTTTAGGGAGTTACCTAGTTAGTTAATTGGGGTGTCATGGCATAGCTGAAGAATATCATGATAATTAAACTGAGACTATCTTGCAATAACACTTTTCATAATATTTTACAGAAATTAAGTCTCTCTGTTCTGAATTTAGGTGAATCTATCACAATAATGTATAAAGCTAAAAGATGCATATCACCTCCTCCAACATTATTAACATTATGATTTAAGAATTGGGGAAGGGGGGGCATTAAAACAGCAATGATAGCATTCTATGTTACACCTTTTATTTCATTAAAATCCATCAGAAAAGAAAACAAATTGCAGAAAATGTTATATAATGTTAAGTTAAACATAAAAAATCTTATATACCAGAATAGTTTAACTGTTTATTGTATCACAATATGATACAATTTTGGGATACCACACAGTAGCTTGGAATTTGGTGTACATTCTTATTACGCTGTACAGTAGTTAAATTTTCGGTTTTGTAATTTCTTTTTCATTCTTGAATTAATCTTTCACATAAAACCATTTGTACAAATTTACATGTGTATACATATTGTAGGTAAGTAGATATCTAGAAAAATTTAATTTTCATTGTAACATCATTAGAACTGGAAGGAGTTTACTTATTTTGCCTCAGGAAGTGCTTTAAACATTTGACACTACTTGCACTGACTTATAAACTCAGTTACTGTGAAGTGTTTTACTGTTCTAAGTGACTCAATATAGGTGGGTAAATCAAACTTTGCAAGCCATACTTCCTAATACAATGAATACACTTCTAATTATGCTAACTAAATCAAATGTATAGAATCTTTTATGATTAAGTTTAAAATCTTAATGAAACAGTATTATTTCATTATAAATGAGAGTGTATACATCAGATTCTACTCTTATATTAAAGGGAAAAAAAGTGAAATACTTTTCAAATGCTAAGTATGAATATAGATTTATAATTTCTTTTCTTTTTTAATGGAGTCCTGATAATCAGTCTCCACTTCTGTCTGCCAGTGAAACTGTCTGCTAATAGCAGACATAGTAGATGGCACAAACTTCTTATTCAAATGACCCCAAGAGATCTCTTATAAACAGAATTGTACTTTATAAATTTTCTGTTGCAACTTTTTGTGGGATTTCTCAGATTAACTAAAACACTTAAATGTTTTTGCATGTATTACATTCAGCCTCTCATTATCATGTTTACATTTATATTTATATATTGTAGAAGTGATCCAGTGCTTTCCCAATCTGCCCTCAGCTGTAATCTTTTTTTTTTTTAATTTCCAGTGGATTCTTTTAAAACTGATCGAGGTTGAGCCAATAACTGACATATAATATTTCTTACACTGACTCACTGTTTTACCAGTATTTACTTTGTAAATTTAATTGTATGTGCAAGTGTATTAAAGATTAAATTACTATATGAATAATACCTAGCCAAAACAACATACATGTCAACAAAAATCCATGAATGAATTGTTCTTCCTGATACATAAATTGATCACAGACAACACCTGACACAGATCATGAAGATAAAGAATATGTACAGTACAAAGATGTAGACACTGGTCATCATATGAACAGTGTTATAATGAATGTTTCTGAAAAGAAATCTTCTGAAAAAACTTTTCATTAAATAATTGTCTTAATTCTTTTTATGATCTTCATGTAATGCATTATTTTGAACTTAATTATGCTCCGCAACAGTATTTTTATGCGCATAAGTGGCAGAGTCTTAAGTTTTAATTGTAAAAAAAAAATCCAGAAAAATTTAATCCCCTGTACCCTAAACTAAAATAAAAAACCCAACAGTTTAGTTGAGGGTGGGATATATTTCTTTCAGATTTTTTACGATAAAAATGATAACTCTTAAATGTGTTTATGCATACAAAGCATTCATATTTTTTATAATGTACTAGTTTATGTACAAACATTTGGTAAAATTAATAAAATGTAATTCTACATAATACATAAAATAAATTGCACTGCAGATGGTTATTTATAAATTGGAAAAAGTGCTCTGATGATTACTTTTAAAAGTTTGGCTAGAAGTCTGAAGGAATGCAGCATTTCTCTTTGCTGAACTCATATAATGACTCATCTAGCTTTTCAATATTCAAACTATATTTCACCACTCAATTATAATATTTACGGTACATAGGGTGCTCTTTAGCACATTAACAGTTTGTTGACTTGTGACTACCGATAGTAAACGGAATTTTACAAAATCATGTCTTCTAAGAACACATTTATGACTACAAATTTTATGCATTTGTCATGTTCGTAGAGCTTTCTTTTATCCATTTTTGCATTGGGCTGTGATATGAAGAATTTCATAACTCACCTCATAATTTATGAATTCCGTTGTAGTGCGATATTTGTTGACATTCAGTATGTCTGCTTTTTAAGTGTAATAAGTCACTCAGGCAAAGCAATCAAGTGGCCTACTTCTCCATCGGCAGGAAACGTTTTAGTTTCCGGATTGATTATCTCACATACCTTCCTCATCACAAAAGTGACGCCATGTTTTTTGTCATAAAATGGAATCATGGGAAAATAGATTCTTTTGTAATTATATTGCATATAGTTTCTAGTGCGAATTAGATCGCGAAAATATCGCAAAATTTTATCGCTTCGCGTTAACTCTGCAACACAGTAGAGTTTCAAATGATGGGGGGCCTTGCAAGGATTATTACGATATGAGTAATCGTTTTTTCTTTTTATTTATTATTTTTTTTACTTTTATCTTTATTTATTTTTTTTTTTTTTTTGCTTCTTGATTTTTGGCAGGGCGGACAAATTTAACAAGCAATCAGCCCTGCATGTCTAGCTAATTTTACAGTGAGTTCTAAACACTGCGTAAAATTAACTGGTTTCAATATTTAAACCTCACTTTGTCTATTACCATTATCTATAGAGCCTTAATGCAGCAAAAAATAAAAGGTTTAATATGATAAAGTTATTTAAACATGTTCAAACATTAAACATTTTGAGGATTATTTAGAATTTCTTCGGGACATGACAAAGAGTTATTCACATGACCAAAGTCAATAGCCCTTAAAGAGCCTTACCAACCTCACGCCATATCATGTTATAACCCTAAAAATGATATTTTATTTTTTATTTTTTTTAATTACTCAAGCCCTAGAGGGGCTTGAGTTATCTAAAACGATGCTAGGTCATCGATTTACTCAGTTTAAAAACACAAAAATATATTATTTTTGTAAATAAAAATATTTCTAGAAACAAAAATGAAGCTTATCTTAAAAACGTCTGTATATTCAAAGATATTAGGTGTTAAATATCGGATTCTATTCTATGGCGAATGAACAATGAGTGAAGCTCCGCAGCCGCAACAGTTTCTATACAGAAATTTCGCGCTTTTCTTTGCGTAGGAATCTCAGGTAACTTTTTACAGTCGCTAACGAAGCATCCTTGGACGAGTCCACTGTAGACTCTGAAAGGTGACGCAGGTTACCCCATCGATAACAAATTCTGTAGTGCATGGCCAGAAAATGTATGGCTGTTCCCCCCAACTGAAATTGCTTTTCACGGGCCTGCAAATGATGTAGCACTAAATCAATGTTAAATTCTCGTATTATCTTAAGCTAATGAAACCTATTTTATAATAACTTCTTTTGGATTCGTACGGAAATTATTTTGGACATGCTGCTCAGCTACAGTCGTGTGCCAAAAGTGAAGATAATTTTATTTTTTCTCTATATATTTCATTGAAAACAACATTTTTTAAAATCACTGGTATGACAACATTTCTTAACAGATTTTATCACAAATTTCATGGTAATCCAATAAATTGTTGTAGTTGATATAAACAATAGTTTTTATCTGATCGGTATTGATATTTTCAAAATATTGTAATTTTACTGCGAAATGAATTTTTAAGTCACATACTCACAATGAATTATATAGTCAACGGTGATCTTGAATTTTAGAACTGATGTCAATTGATGAACTATCTTTTAGTAGAAACTAAATATTTAATGATCTTTTAAAGAAAGAAAACTGCACATTTTCTGGTTTAAGTACTGAAATAAATAATGAAATTGGACAAAAATTGACCATTTGCCAATGATTTTAAAAAATGTTGTTTTCAATGAAATATATAGAGAAAAAATAAAATTATCTTCACTTTTGGCACATGACTGTACACTCAGGCGCTTGTTTCATACAATAACACTGTTACAGTGTTATTGTATGAAACAAGCGCCTGTGATAATCCGCTGATAATATTTGCCTAATTATATGTCACGTACAAGTACATGCCATCACAAGTACTTTACATTAAATTGATTTTATTCTCTCAAAAAATCTGACAATGCCATTTTATGGCTGGTGTTAATATGATGGAATGTACCTTCACTTTTGAAAACTACCACATAGATATTGTATTTGACCTTAACTTTTCAGACGAGTGACCATATTTAAGTTTTTTGAGCAGACGCTTGATTTCAGGATGGTGTATTTAATATATTTATTAATATTACTAAATTACTATTTGATTCTCTGAATATGCTGGATATCTATACAAACTTATCAATATGCAGCTTAGAACTTGCAGAAAGACTCCTCTGTCATCAGATTAAAACACAGTGGCTTGAATATTTGCAAAAAATTCCCAAACTAAGAACTTACTGTCTCTTTAGAAATCAATACGAATTGGAGGATTACGTTACTATGGATTTGACAAAACCGATAAGATCGGCCATGGCAATGTTTTGTTGCGGTGTATTACCTCTCCGAATTGAAACTGGACGTTATAAATCAGAGCCACCCCAAGATAGAATTTGCCAGTTTTGTAATAATAATGAAATTGAAAATGAAAAACGTTTTTATTACACTGCAAATTATATGAAATTAAAAGGATAGACTTCTTTCGTAAAATAGGATTTAAAAATTTATCAGATCTGTCTTTAGACAATACATTTTTTTCAGATGTTTTATGTAAATTTCCCAGACATCCTGCAGACTTTATATTTGATGCTTTTAAAACTCGCCAGAACTTCACAAAAAGAACATTCTAATATCATCTATTTTCATTATTTGCCTTTGTATATATAAATTGATAAAATATTAACAGAGACATATAGGTCCTTTGGGCCGGATGTAAGAAACTAAGCTTATTGTAAAATATATTGTATTACTGTAACAATACACATGTCACTATAATGAATAATTTACTTACTTACTTACTTATACTTACTTACTTCATATATGTTTTCCTAAATGTGTCTGAATACACCCTTAACCATTCAAATAAGAATGAAAAATCCCTGAAATTAGTATGTTTTAAATATATCATATAAAAAAGGAAGGTATGACAGTTGCCATCTTAGATTTCAAGGGGTGTCTTGGTTCACACCAGATTTTAATTATTTTCTACACTTTTCTTGCTGGGGTCAGGTGAGATCTGGAAAATTGATTGAATAATGCTATTCAATCGTCTCCCCATTAGAACTTGTATAAAACAGCGATGCAGTAAACCAACAAATATCCACTAATACCCAACACTGAAACTGAAAGCAATGGAAGTTACACTTTCTAACTATCTAAGTGCAGAGGCTTCCCATAATTACCCGGTACACAAAAAGTCTAGAGAGTAGAGAGGTCAGACATCAAACATGTTCTGTCTAAGACTCTTCATATAAAACAACTAGCAGAGACCTTTTCACAAAAAATATATTGACATCATGTGGATCAATCAATTGAAATTTTGAGCAAAGGAGTAATAATTAGGCCATCATTAAAAATATTTTTGTTTGATGTACACTCCAGCCATCATTTTCCAAAATGGGGTAATAGGTAGTTTATTTTTCTATTGCCATAAAAACTTTCAATCAAAAAACATCCTAGAGAAATTATGTACTTTAGCTTTCAAATGAAACAATCTCTATTTCTATGGGAATTTAAAAAAATAAATAAATTTTAAAAAACTTCATAGTGCTAAAAGAAAATTATTGGTTAGGGGTAATCGGAATACATCAAACAAATCATTTTTTTAATGTTGGCCTTATTCACAAAACTAAAAAGATGATATTTTCATTTTGATTTTGAAATATGACTATGAAGTGCTATTGTATTGTTATAATTTTGTTGTCTTTTATTTTCTTTAGTGCCGGTTTGTTATTAAGTACAGACACTGTGATGGGAAATTGAATGTGAAGATAACAGATGACCATGTGGTAAGAAATAAAATAGGTGAAAAGACAAATAAATTAACAGGATTTTTATCGGCTGTAGTTTCTTTATTGGGGATTATAAAAACTTGAGTAATCAAGAAGCCTCATAGTTTAAAAATACAAAATAAGTAGAATTTCAATGATATATAAGAATTTGGAATGAGTAGGATGATATGTCTGTCCTCTTGAACCTAATTAGGGGAGCTAATAACCAGGTTATCCATAATCTACAGTACTAGATTTTACCCATGTATCATTTTGCTGTGAATAATTTAAGTGAGCTAGTCTATACCCCCAAAGCTAACTCAAATCATTGAAGGAGTTAGCATGATTTCAGTTCCCTTTGACCAGGACTACATATGGGGGTACATGTGTTTCCTTTGGCTTTGCCTCAGGGAAATACAGTCAAGCCTTATTTTTAACTCAATAGGACAAAGGAAAAAAAAACTTGAGATGTCCAAGAATTTTTGATATTGAAGATGGTAAAAAAAGGTTGGGAGTGTAAAATCACTTCAAATGTATCCATGACAATCTAGGCGTTTAAGATACCAAAGTTCAACTGTATTACTGGCCTTAGGGAAATGGAATCTTGCTAACTTTCTAATGATTTGCATAAATTCTATACTTATAACACTATACTACATTTAATGTTTTAATTTTTTTCCAGTGCTTTCAATACCGAACAGAACATGCTCAGGATGTGAAGAAATTAGAAAAACTGACAAATCAGCTGATGAGACACATGGCATCAAAAGAAAAATCATAATACTGTTCTACCAAAAGGAGATATGTGTTGTGTTTGAATGTTGTACATAAGTGTAAACTGCATCATGTTAGACAGATATACAGAAACAAGAAACCTGTAAAAGAAATTTTGAATCTTTTGTGAAATATACATTACCATGGATATTGTGTCAAATTTACATTATGGCAATGGTTTAAAATATATATATTGCTTTTGTGCAAAAAGTTATTCAATGAAAAGGTTATACAAACTTTTTGTATCAGATGGAATGCATGTACCAGTAAATCATTTTAATCATTTCTTGTGAAATGGGGAAATTTACTCCATAATATGTTTTCAATTTGTCACATTTTGTAAGAGGTCAAAATTGTAGGTAGTAGTTTTATCAGGTCTCTGATTTGTACATAGTTTTGTCTTTATATTATGTTACATGTATATATGGATAATGCATCTGAGGAGAGAATTGTAATAGAAAGTCAGCAGTGTAAAAGCAAATGATTACAGGTATGGGTGATGAGTGATGGAAAATAAAATACTTGAAAATAAAGTACAAACTCTTCTTTTTTTAAATTTAAATCTAATAGAAACATTATTCTTCGTTGTTTTTAAATATCTGTACCCATTGTTTGTTGAAACCTAGCATAAACTTCATTCAATTTTTATTCACTCAGTGACCTGATTTGATCTGTTTTTGTCCTTCATCATGCATTACACAGTCAATTCAGCTTCTTCTCTTGAACTACCATACCAATTTTTACCAAATATGATATACAAGATCTTTGAGTAAAAAGATTCAAGTTTTTAGAGCAGGTTCATTTTGAAGTAACTATGCTGACCAGACTTACATTTCTTGATGCGTACTTCTTGCTGGATCTGACCTGCATTTTCCAGATGAGTGAACAAGTTAAAGTTTTGAAGCAGGTCCATTAACAAGAAACTATAAGGTTTACCTGACTCAAACTTGCATGGATGATGTATCAACTGATGTTGGCTTCCTATGCAGGATTCCACTTACATTTTCCAGACATGTGGCTAGGTTTAAGTTTGCAGAGCAGTTTCATTCTAGTGTAACTTCATGCCCTATCTGGGCCAAACTAATACTGATGATGTATCAAGGGATGAAAGCTGTCAGCTGTTTCAGGTTCTTATTTTGACTTATATTCTCCAGTGATCAGGTAACTTTTTGGAGCAGTTTAATATTAGCCTTTCATGACATGGAGCAAACTTGCTCTGATTAAACATCTAGATATGCATGCTACCACACAGAATGATTCTGGAGTTGACCTAACCTTTTCAGATGAGTGACCAGAGTTGCTCCTTAGTACATTTACTATAACGGCTACCTAGATCAATTGTGATGCATAAAGGGTTGCAAACTAACAGTCTTGTTTTGTATGCCAGATCTGACCTGCATTTTCTGATTGACCAGTCAACCACACCAATGTGGTCAGTTACTTAAATATGGATAGGTCCATTTTAGGGATAAATTGAACCTAGCTCTTTTAAAACCAATTCCATTTCCAAGTAACTGCAGTGCAAGCCCTACCTGGACCAAAATTGCATAAAAGTTGCATCAAGTTGCACACCACTATATTATTAAGTTTGATGTGGGACTTTCTCAACATAAAGATAACATTTAATCAGGTGAGCTCAGTAATCTTTGACTATCGGTACCTACTATTATTGGATTATTTCTTTGGATTCTGTAAGACTGAATCTTAACCCAATGATTTCATTTCTTTTAAGACGTTAAAAGATGGCTAATTAACCATTATGATTTTGAATAGTTTGATAGCATGACATTGTTTTTTCCACCATGTTATTATATAAATATCTTTTCACTCTCCATCTACAGAAGAGAAAGATGGCAGGTACATGAAATCCATTTCATAATATCCAGTAATTGTGTCATTCTTGCCTGGAGCAAAACAAATTCAGCTGAACTTTGGTATCTTGAACTCTGATATCTCGAATACCACGTATATATCGAAGTGATTTGGAAGTCCTAACCACATATTCTTTAAGAATTTAACCTTCGATATCTCGAATCCTCAGATATCTCGAAGTTTTTTCTCAGTCCCATCAGGTTCGAAATAACGAAGTTTGACTGTATTGTTAAAAAAAAACTATATGTACCCTATTACCATTGCCTTGAATTTCACATAACACTTGGACATACCGTAATAATTTGTTGATATGCATGCAATAGTTTCCAATTACAGAAAGGCATTCATTTGAAATTGTAATAAATATAAAACTGTTGCATTCATACATTTATTCTTAGATCATGCAGACATTGTACAACTTTGGCACAAATAAAAGTACATAAAATTAGCTCATAAATAGCCCATAGTCTGAAATGCATTCATCAATATATTCACAATTGGCTTCCATAGTGCATCAGCTTGTCCCAAAAATGGATTTTTCAGAGCAACACCCAAAGTTTTGCAAAGCAATGTATGTAACTCTGATAGGGATTTCTGGGTGGTCCTATAAGTGACAATATCCCTTGAGAAAATGTCTGTCCAAATATGCTTTGGATGGTTTCATTTAACAAACATGATATAGCCCGTTAGCCACCACATCATGACGGGCTGAAGTAAGGATATAGAGAGGATCAGATAGAGGCTCCGCTTACTTCCTCGCGAGTAGTTGCTGTCTTCTGAATGTGGCAATATTTTCACTCGCAGTGTCTGAACCTGCAAATACAAAAACATATACAGTGTTCTCTTTTACTTCACAAATTTAATGTATGCATTTCAATGTTTATTGTTATGACTAAAAAAAAATCTCTTAATGTCCTGCCCATGTTCATAGCAGGGCATGAAAATCAGTGCAATGCAAAATTAATTACAAAAAAGCACGGATACTTTGTAAATCAAGAGGTTAAGCTAAATTCTTAATGTCAGATGTTCATCACAAAACAGTGGTCTTTCATTTCTCACATTTACATAATTTGCAATATTTCAGGAATGTTATATTCAAAACAAAGGCCAGAAATAATAATAATGTCCTGAAATACATGATTTGGATTTCATTTTTTTGTCACATAACAGTGATATCCCACTTCTTGTAAAGTCTCACAAATTATACATTTTTTCCACTTACCAAGAAGAAAGCTATGGTTATACTGAACCAAAGTAAGGTGACATAGTACCCTGTAGACTCGAAAAGCATTCCTGATAGAAGGCAGAGTATCATTCTGTAAAAGGGAGATAACAACACACTCGTGTTTATATTCAGCATTTTAAATAGACTTCAAATACTGATGGTAACACGTTATTTATATGTTTATAATTTCCCCACTCTTCATGTAGTTTAAATTCCATATGTTTATGAATTGAATGTGCATGTACATAGTATTGGAACTTTTCAAATTACCGAGATGAAATCAAAAGCCATACCGGGTATTCAAAATATTTCTTGAATAACTACTTACCCTACAAATTTGTATCCACAATATGCTACTATATCAAGATACTTGAGATCTGTTTTTAGGTTCATAATGTAAAGGCTCATGTTTAACACAAAAAGTTCTAAGATAAGCCACACCAAAGCAGAACTTGTCTGAACTCCCAGCTGCTCGGGAGTGAATCTACAAAAAATAAAATAAATATTTAAAACAGGGTTGCAGAATCAATATTTCGTTTACTATAACAAACAGATATTTTTTTTAGTATTCTATCATTTACAATGAAATGCAGTGTGCAATATGTGAAATATGGACATCTGATACAGGTACTTTTACTATACTGGTATATTTTTCTGTATATCATTTAATAGATATTAAAATTGTTAACTTTACTATATAAAAAGACTTTCATTTTATTTTGATATACATATACTAGTATAGTGGCTCTGGCTCCAAGGAGTCATGACTTAACCAAAGTTGAATCCACACAACAAGAGGATGCTTCCTTATCAATAATACTAAGTTATGATGATTTTTTCCCCCCATCTTTAAGCACTATATTAACTGTGATTCCTGACTTTAGCCCCAACCCCAGCATTAATATTCAACTTTTCAGTCAATCACATGATGAAAAATCTGCACAGCCCTGTTGTTTATTTAAAAAAAAAAAAAATAAGAGAATTTTTTCCCAAATATCTCCTTGGAAAACTTTTATCCTTATTGTATCCTCTATCTAGGACATGATTTGACAAAACTAAAATCTACACTACCTAAAAATGCTTGCCTATTAATATAACTACCCCTGGTAATAATTATGGCTTTGCTGTTCTTGATATTTTAAAAGATTCCTTCCTCCTTATCTCAGTGTTATACTGATTCCATATTGTGGCCTCATCCTAACGCTGGACACAATAGTTTGAACCGTTATGAAGTTCATCTTTATTGGCTTGGGGTTATTGAGAAAAGCTTTTTAAAAGATACATGTACCACCAAAATTTTCACCATATTAATTACATCCCCTTAAATTGGCATACTCCTGCAAAACAGTCTGAAACATCTCAAAAGATAGATACTAGTAGATGGACATCAGACAATGAGTATTCAGAGTTTACTTGAGCTTATAGCTCCTGATTACTTGAAGAGTTAAAAATGTATTTAAGCAAGATCTTACTTGTTATGTGTTCCCAATACTAGTCCTGCAACAAGAATGTATGTGACGAAAGCCATGGCTGAAATGAAACATTTTATGACATTCACAATAACGTACACATTGAGGATGTTGCTCAACTTATATGGATTTCCAATGTAAGCTTATGAACACTTCTATAAAAGGCATTTAGAAGTGGATACTTATTATCAAGATACTTTAATAATTTAACATCTTTATTAATAGACTCTGAGCCGAGCCATATTTCAGACATAGTAAATGTAGATGTTACACCAAAACTAACATATACGTACCAAATTACCAATAGATAAAGATCAGTTCCAAAATAAAATTTAACAAGACAAACTGAATCTGTCAGTTTGATAGACAATATTTGGCTGTCTAAAGCAAACAATATTTAGGCTAAATATAAGAAAGACAACTCTTATTCTACTTACATGGTATATACAAATCAGGTGCATTACAGTCATCTCTGGGGGCCACTGGTTGGTCTTGGTTGAATTTTATTGACCAGTCCTGAATAGAAGAAACAAAATTTTAAAAGAATCTGATTTTTTACTTCTTTAAAAGAGCATTTTATTAAAATTATTGTATATTTTTTAATTTTTAAGAGAGAAGTTGCAAGCAGCACAACTTACAGTTTGAGTAAAAGGAAAACATAACAACCCCAATTTCTTCATAACATATGTTGTATCTACTGCAAAATAATACTTCATTCTGGATGTTGAAACATATTTTTCTATCTGAAATTTGGAAGAAAAATGATCATATAACACACAAGTTGACTTACTCCTATAAAAAAATTTATATAGTTTAACTTCAGACCTATTTTAAGAGCCTCACATTTTTATGAACGAATTCTGTGCCTTGTCCTGCCAGGGACTGTCCGTACTGCATGGCCATGTTAGCCATGGGGTCATTGAGGTACTGGGCTCCGGGGATCTGACTCATTCCTGGGGGACCACCATAGCCTGATGGGTCATAGCCTGTAAACATAGTAAAAATCTAGTCTTAATCTGAGGCACTTCTGAAAGTCAAAACTGTTACCCACATTTGCTTGTCAATCATTCATAAAATCAAATGATTATAAAAGTTTTAAAGATGAAATACATATGTACATGTGAATTCCATGTAATAGCACTGAGTTTAGGCAGATGTGACATATTGGGCAATTATCTAAGAAAATAATATTATTAATTTTTGTTGAAAATGAAAATGAGAATGAATTTTTAATAGACGAATTTCACATTTCTAAGAGTTATCTCTCGTTGTCAACATAACGCTCATTTTCCCACTTTGTAAGTTACCTGTAAATATTTTTAATCTTCCAACATTATCGGACAATTTTTATAATCTGTACCTCTATTGCCAGAGTATGGGGCAACACGAAAAAACATAATTAATATGTTCATACACATTTTATTTCTAAGATACTGACCAATAAAGTCGGTAAGGTTATAGAGAGAAACCTGCCTTACGCCGGTTGAACCTGGACTGACCCCGCAAAGGGGAATAACTTTTGTAAATGTGAAAGTCATCTATTGTACACACAATAAAGATGGTGGTTTAAAGATTTCATTTGCCAAAAAAAAAAAAAACAAAAAAAAACAAGATTGGCCATAGGCAAAATAAATCAACAAAGAATGGTATTTGTCAACTTCCGACCCAGTTTCTTGATTAAGCAAAACATCACTGGACAAAACACAAACCATATAAATGTATAAGGTTATAATGAATACTCATTTGGTTATATAACAAAAATACAAAAAATCAAAATATATGGAGTGCAAAAAAAAAATGAACTAGGCATTACATGTATTATATGAATTTTTCAAAAACTTGAATACCAATTTAGTCGACATAGCATCTTTAATCAAATTAATGGTGCCAAAAGTTTCAATATAGGTCACCAAATTGATGACCATTTTTAATTGACTTGGCTATCATAAAATTCTGATACTTCTTCTCTAAAAAGAAGTTAAAAGTTAGCAAAGTTAGCAATGGACATGTTTTCTTTGTCAGCTTGTTTTTTTTAGCCACGCACATGCAAAAAAATTCTGCATCACATTAGTGCACAATAGCTCAGGTAGACCAGATAACTAGATATTAAAGACAAGAGCTGTTACACGTAATTGTTGACTTCAGAAATAAATTGTGGTGAGGTAGTCTATTGTTTGTCAATTTAATTCTAACTCATTCGAGATATCATCTTGAGTACTAGAATAGACATAAATTTTAAGTCATAGATTTACAAACAAGCATACAATGTATAACATGTAAACAATCCTTGATGTTATAGTTTTAAAGAATAATTCCTTTTAAAAAGAAATGATTGATTTTAACTTCTTGAACATATATGTAACAGGTTTACCGACTTACATTTTGTGTCATATTTTTTCTCAGCTTTTAAAGTTTGTGCTTCAGAAAAATTTGCCTGGTATACCTAACTAAAAATGAGCATTAGCGACTAAATTTTTTCAACTAGGAGTAATAAAGCCAAAATTTTAGAGTTCACTTAAAGGCTCGCAAAGATGTTCCAGCATAAAAAAAGGTATTTGTGCAAGTTCTTTATATACAATACATAAATGGATAAACTAAGCACTAAATACAGTCAATCCTTGTTATTGGAAACTCATTGGAATTGAGATAAAAATTCTTGAGTATTTGAGATATAAAGGGTTAAATACTTAAAGAATACCGGTAATTGATAAGGACTTTTGATTCACTTCAACATATCCATGGTATTTAAGATATCAGTGTTTGAGATACCAAAGTTCAACTGTATACAAGACTGTTTTAAATAACTGGCTAATCTTACTTCAATCTGAATCACAAAACAGTAATCAGTGTTATAGTGCATACACTTAATAAATTCACTCTTACAGCCAAGGCAGTTCTGTGGTTTTAAACCTTATTATAAATTAATCAGATGTTAAAAAATATGCATATAATATATCAATTTCTCTCTTCCCTCTGTTGCTCTTAGCTGTAAGAATGCTTAACATTACACAATTCTAGTATTCTTGTTACCCACATTTTTTTTCTCATGAAATACAGTGCATTTTTCTCTGATATTATTCTATATATATATGGTATACAAAAGCAAAATTTATTATGAACTCTCTTTTCATTACTATCATTTCTCTGCGGAATAGCTTGGCACTTTAAATATATAATATGAAAGCTTATTTGATATTACTAATTTAACTAGAAAAGTAGCAGCTCTTTAATATGCTTGTTATACCTTTCAAACTTGTTTTCTACATATATAATACTATGAACCAGGGTTCAATATTTTCTATGAGAGGGTGGATTATCAATGCTAAAAAGTGAGACTGGGCTCAAAATAATTATAATATGTTGAATCAGGATTCAATATTCCACATATCTGATTAAAATATGAAATGTTGAAAAACTCTTCTTTTTTTTTTACATCTCACTAAAAGGCAGAGATTTTAAGCACCGCCTTCAAAAATACCTGGTCTGGGTAGCCCTGTCAATCAAGTGCATGAAGGTCCATCATTGGATGCTGGGACTTGATTGACATTTACTTACTGGTCCCTGTGTATACCCTGTACACCTTGTTTTGCACTCGTGGGTACCTTCAAATTAGCTTTGGATCCTTTGATCCTCTGCCTTTGTTTATCAGACATGGTATAGAGAAACTGTATCACTATGAAAATTTTTATATAATATATGAATAAGATATACCTATAGTATTTAAAAGGATTAAAATATATTATACATTTTTAAAATATTCATATTTGGTACATAAAAAAAAATTTTTTCGAAAGAAATTTTGAAATTAATTTTAACATATGCTAAACGGAAAACTTAAACTGAAAATGTTACTGACTTTTTACACAATTGACTAAATACAATCTGCTGTGCAGGTAAATGAAATTTACATCAATATATTGCCACCTTCATTGCAAACATGAAAGTCTGCACAAAATACATCATAATAAGAAGTAAAAGGTATAACAAAGCACTTATTGATTGGATTGGAAGGCAAAATGGATTTTGTCAAACCTGTCAAAACTATCCTGCTGCCTTCAGCCTTAGGCCTCTGTCAAACTGTTAGTTTCCTCAATTTAATAAAATCCATGTTGTCCTCCAACCCAGTTGATAAATTATTATTATTCTATTGTTAATGACATTCAGCATATTATTTTGGTGAACAGATACAGGTAAACTGTATGCATCATGAACTACAATTAAACAAACATAAAAATATAACATATACATTGTAATATACATGTATGCAACTTTTTGAAATGTGAAATCTCACTCCTTATGCCAGTCATGCATAATTTTGCACCATGATTACCTTCCATATTTATTCCTAAAAGAAAGTTTCTATATTTTCACTAAACATAGAATATGTCAAGTTATTAATAAAGACATGTACATTTACCCGTCCTTAGCATCACTGCTAATTTGTGGTATATGACACAAAGAATTCTTTAAAGTTGCATGTTTTTTCTGTAATTACTGTGTTAACAGATGGTATTGTTTGCAAAGTTGTTATCTCCATTTACACTAGGAAAAGACGTTATATACTCTGCATTTCTAAATCATAATGTGAGAAGAGGTGAACGGATCTTACCTTGTCCCTGCTGACCTCCATAGTGTTGAGATGGAGGGGGTTGCATACTTGTGTCTTCATAAAGCTGAGGCTTAGAGCCCCCTTTCTTAGGTCTCCTTTTACCGGCTGTAAGAAAGATCAAAACATCAGACTTCATATATAGAAGAAACAAGTTGTAGTCAAAAACTAACTATAGAACCATGGCATTGCCTCAAGTAGACGATGACATAGCTTAATCCAGATCTAAAACTAGTTCCTATCTTTTGTTAAATAAACTGGATTTCCCGTGATTATCAAAAACAAAAGTAGGGATGCAATATAGTTCATGCCTCATGGCTCTGTCAATCAAGAGATTTCCATTGACTTTATCGATAATATTTCGAGCACCTGTGCTTTTATAGACGATGTCAATGTTTTCATCCCATTCTAGATCTCTTTTTCTTGGCAGTGATATGGACGAAATTTATCGTAACCAATGTAATCACCGAGATTTGTGCTGTTGTCATTGTCAAATATGTGTTTGAAATCTATGTACACATCTGTACAGAAATTACCTTTGTAAGCTTCAGGGTAAAATCATGCAATATCTAACAAGATTTTATGACGAGTGGCTTCAAAATGGCTACCTAAGCAAACCAAAAGTATAGAATGTTCGACGGATTTGCGCAGAGAAATCAAAATCTGGATCGGATGCAGAAATAATTCTGGCTAATCGCAATTTGAAGATGGCAATGGATGAATACTCGCCAGATAATTTTCGGAAACAAATGGTATCGTGGTCTTTTGAGCAAGGAAACATTGATAGAGACCTACTGGTGGACATGTTTGGACGATTCACTCCTAAAGAAAGCATCTATGAAAAGACAACAGTAAAGCGGCCAGTTGATATTAAAACACCAAGGTCTGCACATCGACCCAGGGATCAAGAGATGGACTTCCAGATCACCTTTGATGTTATGTCCATATTTAGACATGGCGTATTTGATATACAGTCAATCTGTCCAATTGCAGAAAAGGCGTGGATTCATCAACGAGAAGGTCACACGAACGCTTTGGTGGATAAAGATGGAGAGGTTATCAAGAAGCTCAACTTCCATTTTATCGTAAATTCATTCAGTAAAACACGCGATGGAACTTTGTTTTGTGCAGATTTCCGCAACAAAAGCATTTACAGAGTTATATCTTCCGACGGTTCTATCGTTAAGTTGTTTGAAACGAAAAAGCTACGTCCTACAAGTGTATCTTTAACCC
The DNA here is from genome assembly GCA_003671525.1 of Saccostrea glomerata. Classification (NCBI taxonomy): domain Eukaryota; kingdom Metazoa; phylum Mollusca; class Bivalvia; order Ostreida; family Ostreidae; genus Saccostrea; species Saccostrea glomerata. The sequence goes on from PRKT01000738.1 coordinate 239,504, forward strand.
ATGATGGCCATCTTTTAGTCAGCTTGGTGGACAAGTTTGAATTTATACTTTCCAGACAAAGTCAAAGAAAGATATCAAAACTGCGAATGGATGGAATGGAGGTCCAAGTTTATGGAACAGAAAACTTATTCACTGCACCAAGAAAAGCTATCGAAAACGGAAACCGGGACATCTGTGTCATTGACGTTTTAGGGGAAAATAAGGGTCGATTGTGCGTTCTGGATAGTAATGGCCGTCTGAAATTCATTTATAAAGAATACAACAAGAAGGCGCCCCTTTGGGACCGCTGGGTGGTTGATATATCTGCCTGGGACGTGTGCTGCGATGATCGTCATAGAATCATTGTTATTGGATGTCAGAGTCGTGAAGTTCGGTTTATCGATAGTTACGGGAAGTTGCTGGAAAAATTCGTCACGACTGGGCACGGTCTCGACAAGCATCCTATTTGTCTGGGCGTTGACCACTTCACCTTGTGGCTCGGGTTTGAGGAAGGTCACGTTATGGTGTTAAAGTATGATCAGTAATATATATAGGAGGTGCTAATGCCGAGAACAAATAAAATGCATAGTTAGTAAAAGTCATAATGTAGTTGCATCCAATAAAAATATTTCCTAAATTCATTCGATCCATTTTGTTTAAAGTAGAAACTTAATTTTTTAAGATTGTTAAAAAATTGTTATGTTTCATTTATAAAATTATGACTGCATGTGTAATACAATATACATTCAAATAAATTTAACTACAAGGATAACCCATGAAAACCAACAAATGGCTTACTAATATTTACAGACGAGTGCAGTCCGTTGTGATATTAATTGTGCGCCTTTTAGTTAAGAATCGCGCATTAAAAGCATTGGCTAGTCAGAGAGACCATGTCCGTTCTTTAAGGTAGGATTCTTCTCACATTTCTTGAATTTAAAAATTAATGAAATTTTCACAGAATCAAGAGGACAATATCACTAAGTGATAGTATCAGTGAGATTAAATTTGACCGTTTAATATAGAGGCAAGGTCAGGTCAAGGTCATTACCTTTTTCCTGGACATTAAGAATAAAAAAATTACTGTTTCCAATCATGCGATCCCTACTTGTAATTCATAAGATTAAATGTTTATCTTTTTGCATAAAAAGATATTACCATTAAGGGCCTTTAAAAAGATATTACCCAATTGACATGGATAATTTAAATAAAATGGATATTTGCTAATCCGAATTTCCTCTACTTTTCTTAAATTTTTGGGATTTATTAATTATTTTTATATGCTTCCTATATTTACTTTTTCTAAATTTCACATAAAGGTACAAAACTAAATTTTTTGATCGTTTACTAAGAGAGAAATTACACTTTTTACGGATTTTTGGCTCAAATCTGTACTTAGATTCGAAGCATTTTAAAGCCAGCAAAGTTCTTGTATGTGTGAAAAATCTTATTTATTTGATATATTTTGAAACTTTAGTCCCTTATTATTAATTTGCTTTCCATTAAAAAATGTCGTCTAGTCTTTGATTGCGTAAAAATTATAACTAAATTTAATGTTCTATAATAATTTTGAGAGGCAGAAAAGAAGATATTTTCATACGCCACCATTCGGCCAAAAATATAGTCCCTGCTTAAGTTTTCAAACGCAGTTTACCATTTCTATTTAACGTTGTATAATTGTTATGAGGAAAGAAAAATATGGTCTCTTAAATCTCTTACATCTAAATATATAGGGCATATCAACAAATATACTTTGAATATCCCATCTAGTCAGAAACCCGAGAAGAATCCTACCTAAAGAGAATATTAGAACAATTCTCAATTATCCTTGGACATTCGGTATAAGGCGTTATATTCTCAACGTTACATAATTAGCTTCTGTACACAGCCTTTAGTTCATTGTTGAAATATACATCGGATAGAAATTCGGGGGAATGTCAACGAGTGTAGCAAGGATCCAATGATAGCGTTTCTTGCGGCAAAGAGGTGGGGTTTAAGTCGTCTCATCGTTGTCAACAATAATTTAAAGTTGCTGATGTTATTAATTTCTTAACCAATAAGAATCCATGTCGCCATTTGAAATACGCTAATTACGTAGTGTCGAGAATGTCACGGCTTACTAAAAGTCCAAGGATGGCAGAGAATTGTTCTAAGTTCGAACCTCACTGAACCTTACAGTGTATATAAAGTGGCAGTGTGAATAATTTATCATTTTAACCTTTGCAGCCGGGATCAGTTTCTGGTTGTGCATTTTTTATCCTTCCACTACGCATTCTTGCAGATTTGCAAATCGTCTGATGGAACGTTTAAGTTTCTTATAAAAGAAAAATTAAGTAGATCAACAGATTGTCCATCAAATGATTGATTGATTGATTGTATATTGTTTAACGTCCCTCTTGATGTTTCAGAACCATAAACTATACTTAACACTGAAAACAATCATTTGCGATTGCAAAACAGAGATTATCTTATATATACAGTTTCACGATTTGTAAACTATGGTTTACAACTCTTAACTTAAGTTCATGAAGTTAACGATCTGATAAATATAGTTTCACGTTAAATATAGTTTTACAGATGAAAACGAATTGTAAACTATAGTTCACAGTTTGTAAACTATAGTTTATTAGTTATAAACTACGTTTATCAACTGTGAAACTATGTTTAGCTCATTTTTGTGAATTTGGCGTGCCATATATATGGTGAACCAGAAGCACATTGTTGTATCCAGAATGGTGTGTCCCTTAGTGGCCTGCTATTATTTTTCTAGAATTAAGCTACTTATCCAAATGTCAGGTATAATGGCAACTTATAAAATAATTATGATTTATTGCCAATTGCCGTATATTACTACGTACAGGAACAATAATAAACAAAAGATTCAATATCTTTTTTATCGATTTTCAATCTGATTAACCGATTGTCAACTTTCCATATTAACCTATAGGTGAAACTGGAGGGGACTATGGATTTCTTCCTCGATCGTCTGTCATTCTGTCCAACTTGGTTTTTCACTTGCAGATATTGAGCTGATTTTTTTGGGATGTGGGTGTATCATTATGAGTTACAGATCAAGTTTTCATATAGTTCCGCTTTGATGTTTTTTGACAGAATTGAAGTTTCTTTTATTCTTAAGGGTTTTCCAGTACCATCAATTTTTAATCCGAGGCAGACTGCTGACATATATGTTGACGTTACATGGATTTCAAGTCAGTATTTTGTAAACTGATCTATGGTCTCATAATGACCTTTTTTGCATATGTGACAGTGTACATGTATATATATCCTACCACTAGGTCGTATTTTAACTGACATCATGCCAATTGTCAGGCATTCGTTTGTTTGTTGTTTTTTTTTAATGAATTCGATTACAGAATATTCCGTCTATCTGATCTGTAAGAACGATTCTCGGCGGATATGACCGGTCAACAGTGGATGCTTGTTTGCTCCTCCTGCATACCTTGTGTGCATGAGGCGGCACATGAATAAAAAAATTCATCAGCAGCAAAGAAAAAGTCAAAATAAAAAACAATACAAGAACTCTGCTAGATTACAAATCGATACGTAAGTATATCCTATGCTGTGATATGAAGAATTTCATAACTCACCTCATAATTTATGAATTCCGTTGTAGTGCGATATTTGTTGACATTCAGTATGTCTGCTTTTTAAGTGTAATAAGTCACTCAGGCAAAGCAATCAAGTGGCCTACTTCTCCATCGGCAGGAAACGTTTTAGTTTCCGGATTGATTATCTCACATACCTTCCTCATCACAAAAGTGACGCCATGTTTTTTGTCATAAAATGGAATCATGGGAAAATTAAGAATGCTTCTTTAAAAAACCTTTGTTAGTAAACGAATCTTAGATAAACGTGAAGTTAGTGTTAAGTTTTGGCCTTTATTTACCGATTATTTTTTAGTGTATCATAAGAACAAGTGTTTTTGTGTTATTAACTTCTGAAAAGAAAATAGTAAAATCTTGGGTAACTCTAATAACAGAAAACGATCTAGGGCAACGGTAAATAACGTTCGGCCTACAACAGGCTGTTTAATATACATGTAATTCAATGAAATAGTATAACGAATACTTTTCATAAAAAAATTATGTGCATTAAAAATATATTCGCTGCGAACAACTATGGAATGGTTTAAGTTTAATAAAATGCAATTATGTTAATACCATTATATAACTTTACAAATACAAATTTCTGTTATATTATTTCAATGAAACTCATGAAATAATCCATGCCAAGCAATTTAGACAAAAAATATTAAAATCTACAAAACATTTCTTTTTCTCTCATTAATACATAAATAAAAATTAACATCTCGTTTTAACCGTCTTTTAGTATGACCATCATATAGTTTTTTTCCGGTTTAAGGACTGGCACGTTGCAAACGTAACATATTGTTTTGTTGCAGGTAATATCGTCCTTATAACTCCAATATGACATATTTAACGTCATGGGAAGAGTTTTCCAAAGCAGCTGAACGCTTATATTTGAATGACCCGCAAAAGGTATGCTATAAAAGTTTATTTAGTTAGACATTTATGGCATGTTTCATCAGGGACCTATATACTAATTTATAGGTCTCTGGTTTCATATATGCTAGCTACTATACAATAATGTACAGTCGTGTGCCAAAAGTGAAGATAATTTTATTTTTTCTCTATATATTTCATTGAAAACAACATTTTTTAAAATCACTGGTATGACAACATTTCTTAACAGATTTTTAGCTAAATATAAAAAGGTGCATTTCACACCATATACATTTGTACAATAAATCTGGTCAATCTCTTTCAGCTGGCTTCCACCCTTGTCACGGCTGCCGCCCCCACCTACCTCTATTTCGCCCTTGAGGGGTCGCCGTCCCGGAACTTATGGTTGGTGTCCCCTGCCTGTTTTCTCATTGGGTCTATCTATACCTTCACGATTATCATCCCAGAGGTCAACGTTATTCTGGACGAGAAAGTTATAGAGAAGAAAGGTTTTGATTTATTTTTTTCCACTATCAATTATTTGGTTTTGGTAACAATTTGAATTTCTAAGACAAGTGATGAATCGAAATGCAATTCAACATAGAGAAAGTTTTCGAAGGGTTGACGGTTAATAATGCCCAAAGCTATATATAGTATACCTGGTTTATTACAAATCAGTCTTATTTTTGACTAAGTCTAATGACCTGTATAATATTGTTTGAACCATGGCATCGGCAAAACATTTGTGTATCAGGGGTAACGTACCATACTCAAGCGATCTATGGAAAGTATATTTTTCGTTTGTTTGTATTCAGTTAAAGCTTATGCAGTCATATTTAAACAATTGCCATTATATACGTGTATTTCCTTCAATAGAATAAAACCTTGCTAAAAAAAAACTTTAGGGCAAAAATTCAAAATGTCTTGACGGCCTTGATGTCTATTCTATATTTGAATAATGAACAATTTAGGGGTTAAATCTGCGTCTTGCTAAGATTTTGATTTTGTGTCAGTGAAACTCGGGAGTGTCACAATGTACTTTTAATAATTAATCAAGCGTTATAAAATAGATGCATGGTTTATTATTTCAAAATTATTATTTATTTATCTATTTATTAAATGATTTTTTAAAACAACCTAGTGTAAAAAGTCCAGAGTATAGAACATAAATGTGTTTCTACAAGTGACAACCCTAGGCCTGGGATTAAATGTTCTCTATTTAAATAGTGCAATAGGACCGCGCACTGTGTACACAAAGAGGTTATCAACGAGGGAATCTTCCAAACATTTAGATATTTTTTTTTTATTTCAGATGAAAGATTTCTTTTTATTTTTCAGGTGAAAAGTGGTTGGAAGACGCGGTAGAGCGATGGAATAGTAGACATCTCTTTAGAACTGTTCTGAATGCGGTCAATTTTGGCTGCATGATTCTGGCTGCGATTCGATCATAGAAAAGGAAAATTATCAGCTTAATTACTGATCCTGACCAAATAAACTGCATTGGTCAGTTTTGATGTTTTGCGATTTCTACCTCTAAATGTACTGTTTTGCGTATGCACTTTTCTTCTTTTAGTGTTTTTGAAACATGCTGAAACTTGTTTAGTAAAGCCCATTGCACGAGTTGTTTCTTTCTTATTTTTTTTAGGTTGTTCAGTAGAGATTTATTGTTCTTTTTATAAATGAATGTGATAGTTTTAAATATCTAGGTTTAAAATGAATTACTTTTACACTTACTTGCACACGCTCAGATTACAAAGGGAGCTTCCACTGTGATAGATAAATTAATATTACCATTGTTTTAAATCATATATGCATGTCCCCTTTTCCATTCACACTACGTTCTCTTAAAGACATGGATAAACTTTAGCTTGTATGTAAGAAGAACATGGCATACGTAAAAAGAATTTCTCAAGACACCCAAAATGATGGGGATATAAAATGTGAGGTTCATAAACCCTTGATCCTGAACTGTTTTTGTAAGTCTTGTGATGTATTAGTGTGTATGGACTGTATTTTAAATCTTCACAAATCTCACGACTGGTGTAAAGTAAGCGATATTGTTACCACAAAAAAATACGAGCTCTCCGAAAATTTGCGACAAATTCAAAGAGATCACCTTCGCCTCTTGTCGGCAAGTATTTCCAATACCAAAAGGGCTACCAATGATATAAGCGACCAGTTGGCCAGGATTGATGCTCAGGGCGACAAAATAATATCCATTGTCCGGGACATACAAGAAAAACTGAAACAGAATTGTAAGGATAAAGTAAAATTATCTAGAAATACAGTTGGAAAGGCAGAATCCGACAAGATTTATTTAGAGAATGTTCGACGGATTTGCGCAGAGAAATCAAAATCTGGATCGGATGCAGAAATAATTCTGGCTAATCGCAATTTGAAGATGGCAATGGATGAATATTCGCCAGATAATTTTCGGAAACAAATGGTATCGTGGTCTTTTGAGCAAGGAAACATTGATAGAGACCTACTGGTGGACATGTTTGGACGATTCACTCCTTTCGGAGGTCTGTATTAGTTCTGCTCCTATTTTGCATTGTTTTATGGACTTTTGATCTTGAATACTGTCCGTTATATCCATATGTTTCATAAGTAAGAAGTTGACAACTGAAAAGTTGTTTTCATGATAATCATAAAGTTTTAGTTGTTAGGTTACCATTAAAGTATTTTTCTTGTAAAATATACAAATATAATACAAATTTGTCAGACTCTGTAGTAAATTTTAATTCTAGATCACTGGGATACATTGAGCATACTAGAACTAGTATATATCAAGACATATGAATGGAAATAGTTCTTGTTATTACGGTAGTTATTGACAATACGTCATCGATATATCTGAATGTCGAGTTGAAGACCACAACAAGTGTTTTCTTCTCTTGTGGAAATTTATTTTAATATTTTAATAAATTCTGCTTTGAATGAATACAGAAAGGGTCTAGTAACAAAGGGGTGTAATATAGGTATCCTAAGAAATTTTCAACAGAATGAGTTCGATGACCTTCTCTCCAAAAACTACATAGATACTGAATCAGAAACTCAGGCATCTTTTAAAAATCAATTTGCAGAGTATTTGTGTGTATGATACATTTTTTTCAAATTATATGATCAATGATAAGGTAAGCTTAATTAAAAGATCCATTTTATTGAAAGAGCAGCATTCTACGATGTCAAAAACCTGGACTTGGATTTATCACGGGGAATATTTGTAGTAAGTGTTGAATAATCGCACCATTTAATTCATTAATTTTGGTAAAATTTTGGGACTTCAAATTTTCTAACAAATCTTTGGATATATTAAGTATTCACATCTTTTCGAATATATTGTTGCACAATACTCCTGAAGTTGTGAATATTTTAGTGGGGAGTACAAGAGGCTTGCTTTAACAATACTGGAATCCTCTATGTATACTATAGTTTGTTTGTAAGGAGTCTTATTTACAATCAAGTATAAATATTGTAACTCAATTTCATTTTGGCTGTTTGGAATATTATAAATACATGTATATATAAATCTGGCATGGTTTTGAAGAATTTCCTTCTTAGAAAGGGGGCCATGAACTAATGTATTACTTGTCTTTAGAAAGAGGTTACTTTTCAGTTAGGATTTATCTTTATTGTGTTTCCTGTTAGATAGTAGATACCATAGCATATTCAATGGGCTTCCCCCAACTTAACTGCAAAATGCTCTTCCAGAAGATTGTTTAGGAATGGTTTTGCTTTGGACACCAAGAGAGAATATTCTAATTTTTTAATTGGCTCAGTATATTCTTCTTACGTTACAATTCTGTATATACTCAATATTAAATTTCCTCTTTCGAAAAAGAGAATAATTGTCCTCAAAATTTATCTCTAATTTGGACTCAGGTTTCAGCAGTGCATACAACATTGAATATCTGCAGTTCAGCAATTATGATTCAACTGTGTAAACAAAACTAATATCAACCGTGGATTGTTACATTATTTACTTAAGAAATTTAAAAAAAGGTTTCCAGGTGAAAAGTGGTTGGAAGTCACGTCTGACTGATAGAGATATTAGAGCTGTATTTTTGGCGGCATTCTCTGACCTTTGCGTTAATTTCGTTACTTCTTGAATAATATTTTGATTCCCTAGCTAACCTTACACTGGGATTTGGGAAAGTGACATTCTTAAACAGATTCATACTTTTTTCCATTAGATGCTGATGAAATAAAGAGATGATTAAACTATTTAGATTTGACCAATTTAATTACTAGTAACTGCATAAAGTATTAATTGTTGTTCTGCCACATGTCTCTATTAAAATGTTTTTAGCGGGAAGATAAGGGATTTATTGTGCGTTAGTTTTGCAATTCTCGTATTGCATTTTTTTTGTATAAGGGGGTTTCAATCATCTTAATCGCAGCTAAGCGTATCTCATAGTAAACTA
>PRKT01000739.1:0-158513 GCA_003671525.1 Saccostrea glomerata
CCAACATTTAAACTTATATGTATAGAGCAGCCCGGTCCTCCGGGCTGCAATAAGACGCAGAAAATATATAAATTATTGAATTATTTTAATCAAATAATCTTTTTCCCAATAACATGCTTTAAATATATTCACACCTTCTTTTAATATCTATTTTACATATGTATTAAGGAAAAAGAAAGATTTCAAGCAATACTATCACAAGCAGTAATTCAAATCATTTAAAACAATCATGTATGAACATCAACATTTATACGTTCCAAAACTTTGTAATGTACAACAAGCGGGGTTTGTAAAAAATTAAAAAGTACACATTAAAAGTAAATTGAATGATTGCAATCAAAGTAAGTACTATGGCGATGGATATCATGGCGTTTGAACCTCTTTTTTCATCTTCAGTTGATATACAGTTTTCTTTCCTACCCGATGAGAAAAAATATTTTGAATCATATACTATGAAAGCTGAATTATAAGTTTTATTTGCAAAATTCGTTGCAACAGGATAAGCATTTCCTCAGAAGTTTTTCAAAGAAAAAAAAACATCATACGAAAATCAGTATGAGATATGAATTTTATTGTGCTTAACTTCTTTAAGATTGAGATTAGCTAATTTGTGGAATGAAAATAATATTAGATTTGCGTCGAATTGCGTCCCTGGTGGAAATGAAGAATATCATGTAAGATTTTTATTTGACAATTGAATAAAATGTGCAAAATCAAAATCGTCGAAAAATAAAAATGGGAGTCATGATTAAAAAGTAGACGTAATGAACATAAATTATTTAACATTCCCTCTAAATAAGGTTCAATTCCTTAAACATGTATATATCAAGTTATGTATATAATCATCTGAAATGCCCCATTTCTACTGCCTCACCTTTACAACCAGTAACAAAATTACATTTTTCCTCCCTACAGTCACAAATTGATTGACAACGTACTCTATGATTTGGATAAGTACAGTTTTGTTGACAGCCTTGTCCTTTAAATCCCGGTGGACAAACTAAAAAATGCATGTTATCTAATTCATTTCGTACAAATAATCATGACTAAAATCGACATTTATATACATGTACCATTATTGCGTCATTATTTGGTTTAGGGGCTGTAAGTATCCTGAAATTACTATTTCTATTAATCAATAACATACACACTTCAATTTGAAAGAAAATTAAAAGAAAGTATTCTGATATTTGACTGTTTGATGGATTCATAAATTCATACTCGTTGAACATCCTAAAGAAAAGTTATGTGTATATACCAATATTTTTTTAACAGATTGTAAGATTTTTAAAACGAACTATACAGCATGTAAGGAATGAAGTTTACCTCGACATCCGTCCACGTGATCACAGAATAGCACGTCACATTTACATTCTGACTGACACTCCCAACCATAGCCTGGGTAGCGACAGGGTCGTTTACAGCCTGGACCGAAATATCCCACATCACAACCTGATATGAAGTATGTGTTTGTTTAAAAAGAGAAGAATTATCACTTGATTCTCCTTTTAATTCAAAATATTCATCACATTGAGAGAGAGAGAGAGAGAGAGAGAGAGAGAGAGAGAGTATTGAAACTATAACATTAGTTATACTTACTGCTCAAATTATTTGTGAAACATTCAATGTCACCTAAATAAATGAATATTAATGATAATTCAAAGCCTTCGGATAAAATTTTACACATATTGCTTTATATGTTCCTTGATCGATATTGATCTTTTTTTAAAATACATTTATCTAGAACCATAACAAATGCGAATGGTTATGGAATAATTTAATGTTCGTTCTGCATTCATTTTGTTTCCTCTTTATTTAGAATTCAATTAATATTCATTATGAAAACATGAAGTGTAAAAAGGAAATAATAAAAGTTGATCAACAAGTGTTGAATGTACTTGAAGTACTTATGGAAAAGTACGTGGAAGAAACATACAATTTGAAAGAAGAAACAAAATATTTTCTTTATTTCTATTCACCACCAATATCACAACTTACTGGTACTAACATATTCAAATTGACTTCCTTAGATAATAAAGAGAATTTCATATGAGTTAACCAATGTACAGGCCATCCGCGTTTCAAAGTATATAGTTTTAATGAGGTCGGAGTTTAGGATTTATACGAGAAAAAATCTGAATTGTCTAGAAATTACCTAAACATTTTGAAATTACATTGTAAGAAACATACAAAAATAAATATATATGTTTGCTGCCATCAACCATGTTTGATACCGGGTAAGTCTTGAATGAATTAGCGCTATGTTACAGCATGAAACGTAATAACAAGGCAAAATGTAATGATGTGGTGTTATTACATTTAATTTTATGTTATTCCATTTTGCGTCGGGATCAGCTCAAAATATAACGCAAAATATAATATCGCAAAATGCAATAGTCCTGGTTTATGACATTTTGCGTTATTACATTTTGCGGTATATCAGCGCTACCGTTACTATGTTGCTAACAAAATTTAAAATTCTACTGAAAAGTTAGAGTTCATAATGAATGAACTTTTTAAAAGTGATTATCTTTCTTTTTGTGTTAAGACGTTAGCACAAAAAGATACCTCACTGCTCAATGGCGGTAAATGAAGAGCAAGGCCAGAATTCGAATCCCTTCAATGGTATACATGTAATTACAACATGTATGTTGACGTCACTTTATGAGTGCAATATTCTTGAATGGGACGTAGAACAGCATACAATCAATCAACAATTCCGAAAGTCGAAACTTCATATAAGACCTTTATTTTACATTTAATAGTTCTAAAATAAGTCATGAAAACAAGAAACATACGAATCCCAGATCTACACACGCGGTACATCAGTCTTAAATCACCCAATAGTCCTTCGTTTATAAAACCCAATTCCTTCCTCTTACTTTTACAACCGTGCAAGTGAACGTCAGTACTCTAGTCACACTTTTTCCCGAGAAGTTTAGCATTGTGATTGACAATTTACTCCAAAATATGTATAACCGCACTTTGTTGATAATCTTTTACTATTAAACTCTGTGAACATCTCGGAGGAAATATTTTGATGGAATATCTAATTAAATTAAAAGGAACTTTGTTTGCCAGTAACAATAGCTTTTATAAAATATTGATGATGAGCTCTTGGAAACAGTGTTGTTTTTAGTTCTAACAAATCAAAGTATCCACAGATACAGCAGGATGTCAAAATGAAGAATACAGATGCAATTAAAAAAAAAAATTGCTCCGTAAGCTTTGATAAGTAACAATAGACAAAATACTTTTTACATGGAAATATCTCTAAATGTTTGGAAAACCCTATCAAGAAAATAACGTTAAGTCTACAATAGTTTAAATCCAATCTTATATGTTAAAAAACTCTGTACATATGCAACCTAGAATTTTATCATTTCTTTTTCATTCTAAAACAAACATAATTCCTCATTTCAAGACATAAGCTAGCTTATGATAAAAAAAAAGCCCAATATTTTCAGTCTCTGCAATTATTATAAAAACCAGTCTGCAAAAAACTCATCGTGTAAAGAACCATTTGGCACAGCCATATGCTATTCATTCCGGGAAGTGTATTATATAGAAAACAGTTTATTTTGATTTCATTTTCCTGTTCTAAGAATTATGTTATAAGTGCCTATTAACACACAGATGTGTAAATGTATATAAGATATTTTTAACTAGCATCCATAATTGCCTCATAATTAGAAACCAACTACAGAAAATATCTACTGGATACTCTTTCTAAATTATGTTTTTTTTTTTTCAACATGCTTTATATGTTTTAATTTGTTAATACCACATGCAATATTTCTTAACATTAAATGCAAAGTATGTAACAATTATGAACGTCAGAATTACCCTCGAGTGCCCAGTAGTCGTGCTCTTAAGAGTTTATCGGTGCTAAGTACAATTTAAATGAAAAGTATGGTTATTTCTTCTGATAGTTAAACTTACCGTGTAATTTTCTAATTTTCTTGATATTAAAAATATTTCTAAGCGCTTTATTGAAATTTATATCGGGGCTCAAAACACGTGAGTTTTACGTCGGCCATATTTGTTTTGGACCAGTAGTCGTGCGCTTGAATATAGCAGCAAATATTGGGCCAAGAAAAATGAAAAAAAAACAAATTTCAGGTGACTAAAATGTTTTATTTTAAGGATCAATTCAATAATTTTTAGAATTTATTTGATTTAATTAGGTTTACGATTGTTTTTCTAAAATAAGTCACAAGTTTTTCATCACTCTTTATTTACACGTATTTCTATGTAATAATTACATATTTCAGTATAAGAACTATAGCATTTTTATGAAGTCATCTTTTAAAATTCTTGACAAAAGGAAAAAAAATACAATACCCAGTGATCATCACGTATGATTATGCTAATTAGCCATGTGCTCGCCGTGTGCATAGGTGGCGCTTCCGTGCAGGTAAAGAATATATTTAGAAACTTTTAAAACAGTATTAGCAAAATGGCGGTTTTTATTGATGTTTATGTTTATTTAATTAATTTATAAATGTTTCCTAAGCATATTTGACTTTTTGTTTCAGAGTAAGCACTTCCTTCTCTCTTCTTTGAAAATCAGTTGTTTATGACGTAATATCAGAGCACGTGACAAACTTTTGACAACAAACAAAATGATGAACGACTACTGGGCACGCACGACTATAGGACCCTCGACCATATAATGTATGTTCCACTTGTATGATTTTTAATTGCTTTTTTGCTAAATCATAAATGTTTCCCTTTAAATGTTGATGTTTTAAATGCCATCAGATTTTAAATTCTTGCAAATAATTCATAAAAAGACATGTAATTTAATGACCTATTCCTGGTGCATATCACTCAATCTAATATAAGGTAATTATTTGCAGAATGAATAATTAACAAGCTCAAATTGAAGTACATATCCTTGTGATGTATATCACATACGATGTATATTACATTTGCAGAAAAATTGAAGAGTTTAGAAAAGAGGTTATCTGAATGACTGAAAAAAAAAACAAGTACGATAGTGCTAGAAAGGATGGTGTTTGAATCATTTTCTGCCTTGTATCGAGGTACAGTTGTTTGCTCCATCTGCTATTACGAAAGTATGTCTTATCGGCATGAGTTTTTTTTAAATCATATAAAAAATAAATGCTTCACAACCAATTAAAGAGACTTTGTTTTAATATTTGCAAATCTTAAAATCATGCATTTTTTGTCTTTTTGGTCAAATACGAGGGGTTATCAAAAGGTCCGCGGACTGAGGCTATAAAATTAGTTCTATTTAGTCTTATCTTACAAAATTTTTAAGTAACATAAAACAACAAAATATAAAGAAATTTTGAGAATTTTATCTTGGTACGTTTATCATTTCCCAAATTATTATAAAATAAAAACGCCATTATATCATCACCCGACGCCGTCGCCGTTTTTTTTATGACGTCCGACAACGTCATTGTTTTTCAATGTCTGCTTCTTCTACCTTATACATATATTTTAATGAGATTCCCTGGAGCTGGATTAGAATTTAATCAGTCTTGTTTATATGTTTTTAAAATGTCATGAATACAGCAGTTTTTAATGCATGTAGTATTGCAAATGGATTTGCCAGCATATTTTGCTTTTGGAGTTCAATATCTACAACACATGATCGACGTCATTTTTTGACGTGATTCATTTCTCACACCTTCACTACAAATCGACATTAACTGTACATTCCTTTTCTCTCTGAATCTTTTTGACATAAAAAGACAAGTACTCTGGATGCATGTTCTGCCAGATTAAACATGTCCTAGGTCTATACCATTTTTTCAGGGGAAAAACTTGATAAAATGTTGGGAAAAGAACACCCATCCCCCTTTTCGACGTCATTTTCAAGGAATTTTTTGAATAATCCTTGTAAAATGTACTATAAAATTTCATGTTTTATGGAACAATAGTGTCACAACACATACCTGAATTAACGGGATTTTTATATGTCAAATGTTCATATCAAATTGTTTTTTCTCAGTTACACTCAGGTAGAAAGAAAACGTCGTTTTCGAGGTTGCGCCACCTGGACATACCATTGCTTACAAAAACATTACTTATTTTTTAATAAATTAAATTCATGATTTGTGGTTTATTCTTATTCTAGATAGAAAATATGATATTAACTAGATATTTATGTTCCCCAAACGAAGTTGGGGAACATATTGTTTTTACTCTGTTTCTTATTATTATTAAGGTCTTCCGTCTTCAGCGGAAGACCTTATTGTTTTTCTTTGGTTTCTTTTCCACTATTTTTCTTCTTATTATTTTTTTTCTTACCGATTTTGTGCACGCGAGTTCTCGGAAACGGCTCAATGGATTTTTATGAAACTTTCAGGTCTGAACGAACATCAAAAAATCTAGAAATAAAATTTTTAATTTTGATGACGTCACTTCCGGTTCGGAGATTTTCGCAATTTTGTCATTTTTAGAGGGTCACTTTGTCCGGCAATGTTCTCAAAAATCGTTGAAGATAGAAGTATGAAACTTTCAGTGATGATAGATCAACCTTTGGAGAAGTGCATTGAGTATATCATTTTCACCGGAAGTAGGTAGCGCTGACGCTGGCTATGTCCTATCAAGAATTTCAAAATATTAAGCACCTTTTCTACGATAACTTTTTACCTAGAAATATTTTGTTAAAGCATATAGAACAAAAGATGTAGAATTTCAAGATCTTTCAAATGACATCTCGAAAAAAGGGCTGGCCCCTTGAATTAGGGGCCTGGAGGGGCCGAAAGTTTTTCCTTTATATCTCAAAAAGTTTTGAGAATTTGTAATACGTCAAAGAAGCAAAGTTGTTTAAAATGTCAAGCTTAATCTATTGAAGTCGTCAAAATACCCCCGGCGTCGTCACTTCCGGCCAAACCGGAAGTAGTCGGAAAACGTGTATTTTTGCCGTTCTTGATAAGTTTTTTGGCAACATATTTCTCTGGGAGCATTAAAATTAATTTTCCTTCCGTCGTCATCACTTCCGGTCAAACCGGAAGTAGCAGTAAATGGCTTATTTTTGCATTAATTGACACGGAATTTGGAATTCAAACCATTTTTGGGCGTTATTTCTCTTTTTTTTTTTAAATGAAAGCTACTTCCGGTCAAACAGGACGGAAGACCTACTCGTTGCTTTGCAACGAGCTTTGCTCTAGTTAAGGTCTTCCGTCTTCAGCGGAAGACCTTCTTGTTATTCTTAGGTTTCTTTTTCACTTTTATTATTATTATTCTTTTTTTTCTTACCGATTTTGTGCACGCGATTTCTCGAAAACGGCTCGATGGATTTCCATGAAACTTTCAGGACTTATGTAACATTACTTGAACCTTATGCATTTTTTTCCGATTTGATGACGTCACTTCCGGTTTGGAGATATTGTCGATTGTATGATTTTTGAAGGGTCAGGTTGTCTCCAGACTTTCTCAATAATGGCTCAAGATAGAAACATGAAACTTTCAGGTATGGTAGACCAATGTCTATAGATATGTATAATGTATTTCATTTTTGTCGGAAGTACCGCACGTCGGCGCTCGCTATGGCCCGAAAATAGTCGTATCGTGAATTTCAAAATTTTCAACACCTTTTCTACAATATCTTTTTACCTGGAAATATTTTGTTAGAACATATATAACAAAAGAAGTGTAGAATTGCAAGATCTTTCAAATAATATTTAGTAAAAAGGGCTGGCCCCTAAAATTAGGGGCCTAGAGGGGCCGAAAGTTTTTTCTTTTTATCTCAAAATGTATTGAGAATTTGTAATACGTTAAAGAAGCAAAGTTGTTCAAAATGTTAAGCTTTATCTACCGGAGCCGTCAAAATATGTCCGGCGTCGTCACTTCCGGCCAAACCGGAAGTAGTCGGAAAACGCATATTTTTGCTGTTCTTGACAAGTTTTTGGATGACATATGTCTCTGGGAGCATAAAAATTAATTTTTCGTCCGTCGTCCTCACTTCCGGTCAAACCGGAAGTAGCCAAAAATAACTTATTTTGAAGGTTTTGATGCAAAATTGAAATTATAAAGTCACCCGAGATGACTTAGCTCATTGCTTTCTTTTGTTGATGTCACTTCCGGCACTTCCGGTCAAAACTGGACAGAAGACCTACTCGTTGCTTTGCAACGAGCTTTGCTCTAGTTATTATTATTTTTCTTCCTGGGAAAATTTTGTCCGCGAGTGATCTTGTAAACTACACATCCGACTTAGGTAAAACCTTTTTAGGGTCAGTAGGGATGTTATGTAGATTTGCCGAACGAAGGTCATTTTGCGCGCACGTGCTTGCAAGAGCGAGCACGTGCAACACGGTAAATGGCCAATATAATGTATATTGCCTTAACTTTTTAAATTTTTTGATGAAATGCTTTGAAACTCACAATGTAAGGATATATTAGTAGTATAGACAAGATGACATGGTCAAAATAGCAAGATCTCACGCGCATGCACGTGCGCTTTGTTCTGATTGGCTGAAACTAAAGTCTTAATATCTTTCTTGTTTTTCGACGAAATCCTTTGAAATTTTGAACATAGCCATGTATTACGATATCCTACAACATGATATATAGCAATTATCATGAAAACACGTGTATGCACGTGCGTTGCAATCTGATTGGCTGAAACTTTAAATAGCTATAACTCCCTTGATTTTCAACCAAACAGGATGGGATTTGGAACGTAGATATATATAAAAGACTTCTACAAGAAGGTATGGTCACAATGCACATGCGTACACGTGCGTGTACGTGCGCTGCAATCTGATTGGCTGAAACTTTAAATAGCTCTAACTCCCTTGGTTTTCAACCAAACAGGATGGTATTTGGAGCAGAGTTATATATAATGGACTTCTACAAGAAGGTATGGTCACTATGCACTGGATAATTGTGCGTTTACTTGCGCTGCAATCTGATTGGCTGAAACTTTAAACAGCTATAACAGCTATAACTCCCTTGGTTTTCAACCAAACAGGATGAGATTTAGAACATAGATAGATGTAATGGACTTCTACAAGAAGGTATTTTCACCATGCTCATGTATGCACGTGCGTGCACGTGAAATGGGTAAAATAAAATATATACTTAAATGAGCGATTTTTTTTACTTTTGGATTAAATACTTTAATATTTAGCATATCAAAATATATAGATTGTGTAGACAATATGATATGGTCATTACGCACGTGCATTAACATGCGCATGCGTGCAATGCTAAAATTTGAAGGAAATTGGTACACTTCTGGGTAAACGTTGTTAAAGTCTCAAATGCATAGAGTTTGTCTTCTTTAATGAAGCTTATAGGGAATATGGCACCAAAAGGGAGTTGGGGAGCGTTTGGGGAACATCTGTAACGGTCCCCGTTACAATTAGCACTAGTTCAAAATTGATGTACCTAAAGCGGTTTTAATTCTATGGCGCTAGTCCACGAACTTTTTGAGAACCCCTCGTAAACATACCGGGTAATATTTTACACAAATGTGATATATGATTTATATATTATTCATTTATAATCCAATTACTATTGCCTATTATCTTTCCTCATCTACACACCCAGTGCTATAATCACACTTTTCTTCCACACAGTTACATGTTGACATTTTACACCATAAATTGGATATGTACAATCATATTCACACCCCTTTTCTCTGGAACTCGGTGGACACTCTGTGGAAAAATATCTATCACTATGACATCATTTTTCTATAAAGGTATAAATATACATATCAAATAATTCTGTTAGGAGGAAAACAGTACAGAGTGCAATGTCGTTTTTCCCTTGACATCCAACATGTTCAGTAAAGATTGATTGATTGTATATTATCTAACGTCCTTCTCAGGAAAGAACATAATGGGTCTTTAAACATTACACTAAATGATTGAAAAAGAAATTGTCAAAATGGTCATTTGTACGGATGAGAGTAACAGAAAGGATTTGCTGGTCAACATTCTTATCGATCTTTTACATTCGGAATGAAGATGAAATATTAAGATAAATCCAGGGTACAATATGATCCTTTAAATAGTGACTACGGAACCCCTCTCTCCTCCCCAATTATATAAATTCATTGTAATATGATATAGACGGCATTTATTTGAATTATAGCAAACCTTGACTTCCATTCATGTGATCACAGTATTCCCTCTCACAATGGCACTGTTGCTGACAATTCTTTCCGAGCTTTGGTAGAGACAGGGTATTTCACCTATTGTCACCTATATATCCTACGTTACAACCGATACCTAAAATTAAAGTTTGTGATAAATTATAAATTATGATACATATAATACTTTCATGAGATCACATGCTTGGTTTAATTTGATGTTTGCTAAGCTATATTTTAAATTTCATGTTATTGTAGGGTTGTTCTTTTAGGCAAATAGTTATTTGTACTTTTAGTACAGATTACTAATTTGTAATGTTTGAGTTTGCTTTATATTCAAACCTCTAGTTTAGTGTAACTGAAATTTTTAATGACCATCTAATTATAAGTTTGATGCAAATATTCCGATGGTCGGGGCCAAGGAAAAAGTGGATTAAAGCTGAACACTTCTCATAAATAGGCACTGTCAGACGGGTATATAAACCGTTCGCTTTCGTTACACCCGATTGCACACTTGAAACTCGCGGCCGACATGTAGTACTCCTATCGTGGTCTTAGAATTTTTTGCGTTTATTTCTTGTTTTATGTGCATTTTCTGTTTGTAAATAATGTATTGACCTGTATTTTCCATGATACTTTTGTCCTGTTTTGGAAAAAATACGTAAAATTTGATAATTTTATCGATATTGAGTAGCACACTTTGTAAGATATACGTCTGCACTCGTCGGATCTCTATAGTAAAATACAATGAACTGACTAGCGATCTGCTCCTTATATACGAGTTGTTGGGAGAGCGTTGAAGACCGAGAAATATGGCGGACTATGCCTATTTACGAGTAGTGTTCAGCTTTAACATATTAGTTGATCAAAGTATGACACGACAAAGTGTTTCCTAAAAACAAAATATTTTTTGTCTTTATACATGTAATGTTTATATTTTTATCAAGTATATCTACAAAAGGTTATCATATGAGTCAATTTAATGAAAGCATTAGCTATCCTTAGTGCTATGTATTTTCATATTTGCTGAAATACAATTTAAAAATAAAAGTAATATTTAATAGGATACATGTACATAAATCCCCATTTTGTTCTATAATAATTATGTTGCTGAACACAAGTTTCCACTACAATAAAATGAAATTTGGCGCTACCATGCAATTGATTGATTGTATATTGTTTAACGTCCCTCTCGAGAATTTTTCAATCATATGGAGACATCAAGTCCCTAAAACAAAAGCTCATAAAATTTGGTCAACTAAAATTTTAAAGGATTTTCTACACTTTTGTTTGGTTAAATACTAGAAATAAAAAAAACCCAATAACATCAAAAGAGTTTAACATGTCTCCCAGTTCCATGATGTTCTTAACGGAAGCGAGTCCTCCCAAGGCAATCCACCCCGTCAATTCACTGTATGACCCAAAATCTACAAAACAACAGCTTATAATTATATTTCACTCTACAAATATGCTTAAGATTTCTACACATACTAGATATCTTAAATTACTTCCGAATGGTTTAACCTTTTTGAAATTTAGCATGTATACACCGGGTATATATATATTCCCCTTATATTATGAACAGTTTTACAAATAATCTAAAACAAATATATTGTTAAATGTGATTACTTACTCAACTGCAGCATATTTTACGAAGAAAGCATCGTCACCCTCACGTAACCGAATCCAAAGATTACGCAGCAGAGGAAACAAGACATACTAAGGTTCTCTAAGCAAGGATAACATTCATAATACTTGCATAAGATCATTAAACTTCGGTAAAATTTGCATCACGGCGTTCAGATCTCATTTGTAAAATACCAGCCAATAGCCAGAATAGCTAACTTACCAACTGAAAAAAAACCCCCGAATATCTGTAACTTTATAAATAAACATAGACTTGCTTACAATTCAGTGACCAGAAGCACCTATAAATGAAAAATTTTAAATCTCCTAATCCAAAATGAAGGCAACTCGTAGAAATACACGCAATAAAAATATTAAACAGTTGACACAATTCCAACTGTGACTCTATATTGCCTGAAACTTTCAAAAACATGTAAGCGCAGAAGTAAATCAGTATCTTTGCCATTGTGCAAATAATAAATTTCAATTATCTTGCATTATTTTTTTTTACATTTAAATATAATTTATTGAAACACGCTATGTTTCACTCACCTTTACAACCAGTAACATAATCACAATCTTCTTCCCTGCAATCACATATTCTCTGGCAATTTTCACCATAATATGGATATGAACAATTCTGTTGAAATGTTATTCCTCGGCAACCAGGTGGACATTCTAGAAAAAAAAACAATTACATATTCTATACATTTTTTGTTTTCATCTTAAAAATTGCCCCGATGAGAGGCTTAGATTTTGTAGATGTTCAATGCAATCAGAACTTTTTTAAGCTCACATGGTTTTTCGCAAAAATTAAGGTCACATTGTTATGATGTAATATTGTGTGTTGAGACATCAAAATACATTTTGAAAGAATTTCTTTACATTATGTAAGTTTTATTTCATTTACTAAAACATAGTTCATACAAATCACTTGCTAAAACTTTAATATATTCTTTGCTGAAAAATAACATTATTTCCATTTGATTTTTTGTAGTTTCTTGCCAATTGCAGGTGTCTTTTTATCCGTTCTTTTGAAAGCAGTAGCTCTTTGTAGAAACATAGACACGGGCACAATACAGCTACTGTAACTTGTACTTTCTGTAAATTCTGACTCTTTAGCGCTGGGTGATAATACATGCAGTATTTTTCATCTGTTTGCTGCTTTGTGTGTTAATAAGGTTGCATTTTCAGAGTCACCTTCTAACAATCTAGAATCATGAAAGATTTTCCCACAGCAAAATTTTAACGTTTCAAACCGTAAATGCAGAAGAATTTTCCTTTTCATAGAAAAAACATACTATTAAAAAAAACAACAATACTTCATTATCCTACCCTGTAGTATGGTTTCTCTCTGCAATGTTATCCCTTTTCGGTGCTACATTTTGACAAAACCCAGATGAGTATGGTAAATGAGCAAAGGATTTTAAAATATACTCATCTTTATAAAAAAAAATTCAAAATTTTCAACTACTTTGTATCAAAGAAAGCACGTTTTATATTATTTATAAGAAACCTATGGTAGAGGCCTATAGTAGAAACATCGTGCCATTTACTGATACATCCACTTTGGAAAATTAAGATAATACTTTTAAAGGACATTATACTTGACTTTAAATATGCAATATAACGTAGGGCTATGTCATCGTTCTGAGGTTCAAGAAAAGTAATTCTTATTACAAAAAGGTGACCTTAATTTGTGCGAAAAACCATGTGAGCTTATAAAATTTGTTGAGCTGTATATATAGGGCTAATTGTAAGGTGAAACGTTATAAATGTTCCACAAAAGCTCCCCTGGTCCCTTTTGGTGCCTTATTCCTTGTCCGCTTCACTGCATAATGAAACCTTAGATCTATAGAATTTAACAGATTTTCCCAGAAGTACATGTATATAGGATATATTGCAAATTTTAGACTGCACGCGTGTGCACATGCATGCATGTGCAGAATGAATGATCATACCATTTTGTCAACACTATCAATGCATTTTAATATACTAAATATCAAAGCATATCATCAAAAAGTTTTTAGAAACGCTAAATCAAGTGTGTTTGTAATTTTACTCATTGCAAGTGCGCGCGGTTGCATGCATATGCATAACGACCATACCTTTCTGTAGGAACCTAACACATCTATCTCATTTCTAAATTTCATCCTATTTGTTGTAAAACAAAAGAAATATAACTATTAAAAGTTTCAGCCAATCTGATTGATAACTGAAATTTCATGAAAATATTTATATATCAAATTGTAGGACATCCTAATGTATGAATATGTTTTGAATTTCAAAGAATTTGTCAAAAAAAAAGATATTAGGATATTAATTTGTTTCAGCCAATGAGAACAAACCGCATATACATGAATGTGCATTCGTGCTAATTTGAGAGTGTCATCTTATCTTCACTATTAATATATCCTTAAACAATGAGTTTTGAAGCCATTCATCAAAAGATGCAAAAGTTATAGCTATATTAAGTATTACTGTCATTTCAGGTGTTGCACGTGCATGCGTTTTTGCACAAAATGACCTTCGTTCCAAACATCTAAACACCATGCCTATTAACTCTAAAAAGGTTTTAGCTCAATTGGATGAACAATATCCTAGAACACTCGCGGAACAAAAGGTCCAGAGAAAAGATTAGAAGAAACTAGAGCAAAGCTGTTTGACCGGAAGTAGCTTTCATTTTTAACAAAAATAAGATATAACTCCCCAAAATGGGTTGAATCATCTAAAGCTTAGTTAATAAATGCAAAAATAAGTCATTTTCTGCTACTTCCGGTTTGACCGGAAGTGACGACGACGGAGGGAAAATTAATTTTTAAGCCCGAAGAGACATATGTTAACTAAAAACTTGTCAATCACGTCAAAAATACGCGTTTTTCGACTACTTCCGGTTTGGCCGGAAGTGACGACGGTCGACGTATTTTGTCGGTCCCAATTTAATAAGCTTGCCATTTTGAACAACTTTGCTTCTTTGATGTATTACAAATTCTTAATACGTTTTGAGATATAAAGAAAAAAATTCGGCCCCTCTAGGCCCTTAAATTTAGATGCTAGCCCTTTTTACAAGATATGACTTGAAAGATGTTGGAATTCTACACTTCTTTTGTTCTATATATTTTAACAAAATATTTCCACGTAAAAAGATATCGTCGAAATGGTGTTAAAAATTTTGAAATTCGCGATACGACTATTTTTTGGCCATAGCGAGCGCCGACGTGCGGCATTTCCAATGAAAATAAAATACGTTGTGCATATCTATAGACTTTGGTCTATCATACCTGAGAGTTTCATGTTTCTATCTTGAGCCATTATTGAGAAAGTCTGGAGACAACCTGACCCTTCAAAAATCATAAAATCGACAATCTCTCCTAAGCGGAAGTGACGTAATCAAATCGAAAAAAATGCATAAGGTTTAAGCAATGTTACATAAGTCCTGAAATTTCATGGAGAACCATCGAGCCGTTTTTGAGAAGTCGCGTGCACAAAATCGGTAAGAAAAAAAGAATAATGACTAGAGCAAAGCTCGTTGCAAAGCAACGAGAAGGTCTTCCGTCCTGTTTGACCAGAAGCTTTCATTTTTAACAAAAATCACAAATAACGCTCAAAAATGGTTTGTATCCTCTAAAGCTTTGTTAATAATGCAAAATATGCCATTTTTTGCAACTTCCGGTTTGACCGGAAGTGACGATGATGGACGGAAATTAATTTTAATGCTCCAAGAAACAAATGTTACCGAAAACTTGTCATGAACGGTAAAAATACCTGTTTTACGACTTCTTCCGGTTTGACCGGAAGTGACGACGCCGGAAGTATTTTGACGACTTCAATAGATAAAGCTTGACATTTTGAACAACTTTGCTTCTTTGACGTAATATATTGACGGTGCGACCGTTAGGGCGAGCGCAGATACTTATCCCGTTTTCCCGTTTTCATTTAGATCGGACTCGTCAAACCGCACGTGACATTCGGCGCGTCTAAGACTCTGACGTCATATGACGTCGTATGCATGTTGCATTATCAAAGTCAAACCTAAACAGGTTTTATTGACTATTTCATTAAATCAAGGCAAGTTTATTTTTCGTTTAACTTTTTTGTTCTTATTCTCGCGAGAACGTTGCTTTAGCGTTGTGTACTAAACGATGCATTGTGGGTCAAAATTACTGCGTCAAAAAATTCTATCAAATGAATGTGCAGTAGTCCGAATTTTCTCTTCGCCCAGGTGTTGTCGTTAGAGCTCGCGGTTACGAGCGTCGCTTCGCGACGCTCGCTGCGCTCGCTTTTTCAAATTCTCAATACTTTTTGAGAGATTAAGAAAAAAACTTTCGGCCCCTCTAGATCCTTAATTTTAGGGACAAGCCCTTTGTTCGAGATTTCGTTTGAAAGATCTTTTAATTTTGCACAAATTTTGTTCTATATGTTTTAACAAAATATTTACAAGTCAAAAGATATCATAGAGAAAGTGTTAGAAATTTTAAAACTCTCAATATGACTTTTTTCAGACCATACCGAGCGTTAACGTACAACACTTCTGGTGAAAGTTAACAACTCAATGCAAATCTATATATGTTGCTCTTTATTTCTAAAAGTTTCAACTTCCTGTGATAAGCGGTGTTTTAGAAGGGCGACGGACAGACTGACCCAAAAAACCTCTAAAATGCAAAAATCTTCGAACAGGAAGTGACTTCATCAAAATGAAAAAAAAAGTATCGAGATTTTTAAAGTTCAATCAGAACTGAAAGTTTTATAAAAATCTAAGGAGCCATTTCCGAGAAATCGCGTGCAAAAAATCCGTAAGAAGAAAAAAAAGAAGAAAAACAGAGGAAAACAAAACAAACGAATTACTAAAGGTCTTCCGCTGAAGACGATAGACCTTAATAATAAAAGTAAAAAAGAAACCTAAGAATAACAAGAAGGTTTTCCGCTGAAGACGGAAGACCTTAAAAAGAATGATAACTAATATGAGATCTCGTTGCAAGCAACAATTAAGTCTTCCGTTCAATTTTTGATGAGATATTGATTCATTTGAGAAAGTTTAAGGACAGACGAGACGTTCCTTAATAATAGATAAAATTTTCCAAGATTTTGTCATTGAAGCATTGCTACTTGAACATTTTTAATCACAAAAATTTTAGGTACATTACCAGGCATTTGTGCAAGATATAAGGGGTAGTTTTTCTTATGATAATCCTTTTGGGAGGACTAATAATTTTCCAATTTCAAATGTTTAAGTGTTTGGATTTTTAAAAGACGTTTAGAAACTGGTTTAGAAATCAGAATGTAATTAAAATTTTGAATATTTTCCATACATTACGAAGATGTACAAAACATATTTTGAAGAACGTCTCGTCTGACCTTAATTGTAAAAAAAAGTAAACCTAAAATGATGCTCATATCAATTCTTCAAAATACGCTAGAACACATTAAAGAGTGGATTCTATCAATTTCAAACAACTTCCGGTTTATTTATTCACTTCCGGTATGACCGGAAGTATTCAAAATGGTCCCTAACTCCTCTCTGAGTTAAAAGAAATCATCCCTAATAATTTCGAGAAAAATGCTCGTTTTTTGGACACCACCCGGATGGAAGAAATAAATTCCAGAGGACATAATTTGGCTCGAGACAGCCTATTTGCAAAGATAAGAAACATTTGAAAACGAAAAAATGCATATTTTAAAACTACTTCCTTTGGACAACGGACGTGACGGCAAAAAAAAAAAAAAAAAAAAAAAAAAAAAACGATGGAAACGAAAGACCATAATAATAAAAAAACAAAGTAAAAACAATACGTTCCCAAACTTCGTGTAGGAAACATAATGACTAAACTTAGTAACATGATGTGCGTCAAGGAAAAAATAGAAAGAACGTACATTCCTGCCTTATTCGAATAATTTAAGAATTAGACAGAAATAAGGGATACCCCATGCAGTATATTTTGACGCTTCAAATTCTTTCGCTATCAGTCTTTTGTATGATTTTGATTGATTGATTGATTGATTGATAGTAGGTTGTTTAACGTCTCTCTCGAGAATTTTTCACTCATATAAAGACGCCACCACTTGCCGGTAGAGAGCTACGAATTTTTGTCCTATCCTCGGCACTTAGGGCTTTTAAGTGCATATTGCGACGCGGGGCCTCGGTTTATACGGTCTCATTCGAAGGACCGGTCTCCACATCCCACAGTGGGATTCGAACCCGCGACCTTAGGATTGACTCCTTACTTTGCGACTCAAGAGTTGATGCTTTCACCAATACGCCACGGCTATATAATTTTAAATTAAAAAAAGATATGTACGTTTGCTAATTACTAATGCTTGCAAAAAAATTGCAAAGTTTGTGTGTATTTAAAACGTGTCATACAACATGAAAATAAATATATGTGTACCTTGACATCCATTTACGTGATCACATCGTTGCTTGACACATAAACACTCTGACTGGCAACCCTTTCCATAGTTTGGGAAACGACAGGGTAATTCATATTTTGGTCCAAAATATCCAACATAACAACCTAAAAAACGTAAAATGTCCATTTAATTGTATGGGCATATTAAGCTATTATTACAACAATCTTCTTAAAATATTAAGAAATATTAAGATTAGTTAAAGAAATAAGAAAGATTCTTCAGTTATTAAAGTTTCACTCAAAAGGACGCATCTTCATCAGTTTGAAAATATAGGTTCAAATTAACATAGCCAAGCCTTTGACTGTAATATGTTATGGTTCATCCATCTACATTGTCACGATAGCGATGGTTTTCTATCATGCAGATTTGCTGTCTACATTTGTTGTTCGTCGAGAAAAAAAAATTATGATATGAACACTGCGATCCAAAATTATTTTCATGGATTGCAATATTCTTATATAAGAAATATAATAGGCACAGATTGCAACGGTTCACCCCGACTTTATTAACCGTATGAAATCGTAATGCTAATACGGTTTTTTTGGTGCGAAAAAAAACAATAGAAAGGGTTGTTTCAAGGTTATTTAACGGTTAAACAAGGTTTGGACACGGTTTCATTAAGGACCCTTTTCACACCACACACACTGTAACGGACAAGCAAGGTATCCCGTATTGATGCCTTATCATGCGACTGCCTTACTAGCGATTGTTTGCTAAGCCACAGTTACGGCCAATTAGGTTAATGCTACAACGCCTCACTGCTCTTGTACGAGAATGCCACGAATGATGAATATTTTTTAAGACGTCCTACGCCTAGGCGAGTAAAAGGCATTGGGAAGAAATGTAACCGTAATGAAAATTCTCTGTATATGTACGCCGGCAATAACATTTTTATAAAGAGGAATCACCAAGAAATAAAATTTTACTATTTTATTTCTTATTTTGAAATACTCGTTCTTATTTTTAAAGTCCTTATAAAAGCTGATCTATTTTAGATAACTGTTAAATATGAGAAATACATGCAGATGTGTTAAAAGCTATGGAAATGATTTTAAACATTTCTAGATCTATTCTATCTTCACATTTTAGTTTATTCATTTTTTCAAATAAATAAATTCATTTACAATGTATTTTCATTCAATACTTTTGTGATTTATTCAGATCAAGTTACGATGCCAAGACACTCTTCCTGTAATTCAGTGTAGTAGTCAAGGTCCTGATTTATACTAGTACTCGGTTTAGATTTAACTGACCAGTGGAAGGCGGTAACCACTACTAAGTATCATTTGCTAAACCACAATTTGTTATTCTCTCTAAAATCTAGAAATGATGTAATGGATGAAAGATATGGAGATAATGAACAGTTTTCAATCTAAAAAGTCCATAGAAACATACAAACCAGGAGCAACGCAAAAAAAAAATCCGTCCACAATTGAATATGTAAATAATGGTCTTACAATTAGTAAAAAAATGTCAGTCAGCTTTTTACTTAATGACAAATTGAATTTGCTGAGAAGCTCATTTTTTTCACAAGAGAACTCACGATATGATGTCTTTAAACAAGACTGTTGATATTCTTTTTTCATCAATTTTATTGTCAGTAATAAGGGTTGGATCTTCGATATGATTAAGGACAAACACTTTGTTTTCGGTTACTCAAGGTTCTTCTGAATGTATAAGCAGATACAGGTCAGCACAATAGAACTAAATATATTAAGCGGTTCTATAGTAGTCAGGACAAAGTAATCTGTCAACCAGAATTCCAGACATGACACCTGAACAGTGGTAGTTCTTAGTCAGTGGTCAATTTCCTCTTCCTCTTAAAAATTTGAACTTTCGAAAATCGTTTCATGAGCCAGATCTACAAGGCAATAGAGTCATCTGAAAGTACAAAATGAGACTTTTTTGTTTTCATTAGCTGGGATTAGATGTGTTGCTGGGAATCCTTCCTAATACTTTCATAGTAACTGCTTCATGTTTGTCATCAATTAAAGCGCATTGATAAAATGCATATAGTTTGACAGCCATCGCGACGAAGGTCTATCGGCAATAGATTTCCATTCATTGTGTTGATGGGTAGACAAGTTCTCTTTCGCTTTATTTTTGGATGATGACTTTACAAATCTTACGGGGTACCAGAGAGAAAGTGTCCGGAAAAACTCTGAAATTATACTTCAATGAGTTGTAATTGTCCCCTGATGCAAGTAGTAACTTAAGGTTATACTAGTTTTAACTCATCATAGTCAAACTGCCACAATAATGTATTTCTCTCAACTACATGTGTGGATTTAAAAGCTGAATCCTGTGCTCATGGGCATATGTACAGCCATGAATAACAGATATTGATGACAAACAAAATTGTGACAGAAAGGTGTAATAAATAACTAAAAAATCGTAAACTATCGTTTTCAACCGTTAAGCTGTCGTTAAAACACGTGATTAGATCTCAAAACCCTTACTGCTGCCGTAATTACAACGTAAGAAAAAACGGTTTGCCGCCATTATTCGTGACTCTCTGAATTGTTTCCTTGTCGTTTTCCTACTACAACCGAGACAAAATGTTCTGTTTTAGCGCTTATAGTTACGGATTATCTTGTATATTCGTATATTTTCCCTACTGCATTCGTCGAAATCCTTAAGTAAGCGTAGACCTACATGTACGTGTCACGGATTATCCCGAAACATCACGAAAGTCTATACGGTGGTCACACGGTGATGGTAGGCATACAGTACGGGGTAACTACGATAAGCAAGAAATAAAATTGCTTCGCGGTTTTCCAACACTGTTTTGAACTGCCGTAGCAATTTTCAGATCGTTCAGGAGTAATCCGAGTAAACAGGGCTCACCACTGTAACAATAACTGACTGACTGCGGATGTGTAAGAATTTTCACGGATCCCTAAATCGTAGCTAACCTTGATCTAAAATCGTGACAGTGTGACTGGGGCTTAAGGAAGGCCCACACTTTTTCGGATCCGTTTCTAATTTATACATTAATCTAAAATTCTGAGTTTTACTTGTCTATTGATTTCTGAGTTTTACTTGTCTATTGATATAAAATCTTTTTCGTGATTGAAAATGATTTAGCAAGTATATATTTGTTTAATTATAGTGTTATTGTGCATACAACGCATTAAATATATATACATCTTAAAAGGACAGTTCTTTGAAAAATCTCTGGTCAACCATGATAAAGTATGTGTTTTTGTTAACATTAGATATAATTCTTTATAGTTTTAAAGAAAAAAATGGCTTCTAAACAGTATAGATTTTGAGAATTATAAAAAATAAAGATATTTTGGTTTTTTTTTTGGAAGACATGGACAGATGCAGCATCAATTCGTTAATGTTTTGCAGTAAAGATTTCAAATATTCTCTTGGAAAATGAATATTTTTACCTTCATAAGTTTTAACATAAGTCTGATGAGATTTGGTGCATAACTAAAAGAATACGATATCACACTTCCTTAAGTTCAATTTTGGCTGTTGAATTTATGGAGTTGTATGCTCTGAGACATGTTTTATGAAAATTAACCTGCACAGATATGTCTTTTATGGGTGTTTTAGTTAGTTTAAGACTTATTCAAGGTATTCAAATTAAAATATTATCAGTTTGACAGAAAATTCTGAAAGTACGGACCAACCTTAAGGATTTGAATTTTACATCGCAGGTTCGAAATCTACTGTGGGGCTGAAGGACCGGTTGTATGGATAAGACCGTAAAAAACAAGGTCTCGTGTCGCAGTAGGTTCTGGTACAAAAAGACCCCTAAGCTAAGGTCAAAATGTGTAGCCCTCCAACCATATGTGGTGGCATCTCCATATAAGTGAAAAATTCTCAAGATGGACGTTAGACGACAAGGAAAAGATATGAGGTATGGATTAAAAAGATAGAGCGTTAATATGATGGTCACAATGAGCGTCAAACAAATAAAAAAAAGTACATAGAGATTAGAAGCTAATTGTTTCATAAAGTATCTTTTCACTATATATATTATGATGTATACATATCTTCAAATAAATAAACTTATTTTTAACTCTGGCTTATTTGCCTACAATATTCTGCTATTCTTAGAGTGAGTGAGACACTTTTTAAAAGCGGGTAACACACATACGTTTACATAAAATGCATCCCTTGATATGATCGTACCCGTTTTTGTGTATTATACTGTATATTGATTTTTTGTATCATACTATACTCAGTACCCTCTACACCTCTGCATCCCTTGAAATGATGACAGTTTTGTGGTTCACAGTTGCATGTTGACTGACAACCTTCTCCGTAGCTTGGGTAGGGACATACACGATCACAACTGGAACCGGAATATCCAGCATGACAAACTAAAAAATAGAATCATCTACATTAGTAAAAAAATGTCAAATTGAAATTGAATATTTACAGAATATTTACCAAAGTTTTAAAGCCGGAGGCTGATTTTCCTTTCTGTTATTCAACACTACCGATTTATTGTTTGCAATTTAGAAAAAAATGAGTTCAAGTAAAAAGGAATTCATTGTCAGTAATAAGGGTTTGATCTTCGATATGATTAAGGACAAACACTTTGTTTTCGGTTACTCAATGTTCTTTTGAATGTATAAGCAGGTACATGTCAGCACAATGGACCTAAATGTATCAAGCGGTTCTATAGTAGTCAGGACAAAGTAATCTGTCAACCAGAATTCAAGACATGACACCAGAACAGTGGTAGTTTTTAGTCAGTGGTCAATTTTCTCTTCCTCTTAAAGATTTGAACTTTCGAAAATCGTTTCATGAGCCAGATCTTCAAAGCAATAGGGTCATCTGAAAGTACAAAATGAGACTTTTTTGTTTTCATTAACTGGGATTAGATGCATTGCTGGGAATCCTTCCTAATACTTTCATAGTAACTGCTTCATGTTTGTCATCAATTAAAGCGCATTGATAAAATGCATATAGTTTGACAGCCATCGCGACGAAGGTCTATCGGCAATAGATTTCCATTCATTGGGTTGATGGGTAGACAAGTTCTCTTTCGCTTTATTTTTGGGTGATGACTTTACAAATCTTACGGGTACCAGAGAGAAAGTGTCCGGAAAAACTCTGAAATTATACTTCAATGAGTTGTAATTGTCCTCTGATGCAAGTAGTAACTTAAGGTTATGCCAGTTTTAACTCATCATAGCCAAACTTCCACAACAATGTATTTCTGTGCTTTCTGTCTCTCAACTACAGGTGCGGATTTAAAAGCTGAATCCTGTGCTCATGGGCATATGTACAGCCATGAATATTATGTATACTTATCTTCCAATAAACAAACTTATTTTTAACGCTTGATTATCTGCCTACAATATTCTGCTATTCTTAGAGTGAGTGAGACACTTTTTAAAAACGGGTAACACTCATACGTTTACATAAAATGCATCCCTTGATATGATCGTACCCGTTTTTGTGTTTTATACTGTAAATTGATTTCATGTATCATACTATACTTAGTACCCTCTACACCTCTGCATCCCTTGATATGATCACAGTATTGTGGTTCACAGTTGCATGTTGAATGACAACCTTCTCCGTAGCTTGGGTAGGGACATGCACGATCACAACTGGAACCGGAATATCCAGCAGGACAAACTAAGAAATAGAAGCATCCACATCAGTAGAGAAATGTTGAGATGAAATTGAATATTTAGAGAATATTTCACCAAAGTTTTAAGCCGAAGGTTTGGATGTTTTCTATATATCGTCAACACTACATGTACCGATTTCTTGTTTGCAATTAAGAAAAAAATGAGTTCAAGGAAGAAGGAAATCGTTTATATACGGGGGTTGTTCGAAAAGTTCGTGGGTGGTGTCAATCTTCGTTATATTGCTCATTAGAATTTTGAAATTTAAAATAAACTCTATAAAATTTGTAGAAATATTTGTTTTGTTGATGTGTAAAGTTTCGTTCCATTCGATTTAACATAAATCAATTTACTTTATTTTAAAATCAACATATTTTATACATACGAAGCACACTTAACGGTGATGTAACGTTAAGGAATTCTGAAAAAATACTATCCCTTTACATTTCACACAATATTACCCACTCATTAAAAACCTTTTCTAATACTTGTCATGTATTTCTTACAAATGTAACAATTGTTTTCGATGGATAATTTCCCTTGTTAGGGTTTTAATTTCTTATATTACACTTTTATGTAAATGACTTGAATCTGATTCGTCGGGAAACATTTTATATAAAACACTACTACCCGCTGAATGATGAAGCCACGCCCTCCTGTGTAGCAACAGTCAACATTGCTTGACGACCGGTGGTATTCCAAAACATAGCGACTGCGCGGAATTTATGCGCGCACGGTTTACTTCACTAATTTGTATTTGTATAAAACATTCAGTATAATATAATAAATATTGCATGTAGTTGAGTGTAACATTGAAAATTTTCACCCCTCGATTGACAATTGTTTTCTTGGGGTGAAAATTTTCAATGTTACACTCAACTACATGCAATATTTATATATTATTACTTAACTCTGCTTTTACAGAATAACCAACTCTGAAGCGCGCGTATTTCTTTGACGTCCCGATTTTTTAGCTCACCTGAGCCGAAGGCTCAAGTGAGCTTTTCTGATCAAAATTTGTCCGTTGTCTGTCATTGTTGTCGTTGTCATAAACTTTTCACATTTTCATCTTCTCCTCAAAAACCGCTGGGCCAATTTCAACCAAACTTGCTTCAAAGTATCCTTGGGTAAAGGGATTTCAAGTTAGTTCAAATGAAGGGCTAAGCCCTTTTCCAAGGGGAGATAAGTGTGAATAAAAGAAAAAAATAATGGCGTTTTAAGAAATCTTCTCAAGAACCACTGGGCCAGGAAAGATGAAACTCATGTGGAATCATCCCAGGTAGTATAGATTCAAGCTTGTTGAAATCATGACCCCCAGAGTTTTGGTAGGGGCCAAAATGGCCGATCAAAGTTTTACATAGGAATATATATAGGAAAAATCTTCAAAAATCTTCTTCTCAAGAACACTGGGCCAGGTAAGATGAAACTAATGTGGAATCATCTTTAGGTAGTGTAGATTCAAGTTTGTTCAAATCATGATCCCGGGGGGTAGGGTAGGGCCGAAATGGCCGATCAGAGTTTTATTTAGGAACATAAAGGAAAAATCTTTAAAATCTTCTTCTCAAGAACCACTGGGCCAGGAAAGATAAAACCCAGTTGGAATCATCCTCATGTAGTGTAGTTTGTTCAAATCATGACCCCTGGGGGTAGGATTGGGCCAATATGGTCGATTAAAGTTTTACATAGGAATATATAGGAAAAATCTTTAAAACTTTTCTTTTCAAGATCAATTGAGACAGGAAAGATGAAACTCATGTGAAATCATCAAATTTTTACACAGGAATATATAGGGAAACCTTTTAAAATCTTCTTTTCATGTACTTAAAAGACATGATAAGTAATATTTATATGGAAACATCTTCAGGTAATGTAGATTCTAGTTCGTTCAAATCATGATCCCCTGGGTACTTAAGATTCAAGACTCAGTTATATATTAGTATATACAGGGTGTTTCACAATATATGTCACACATCTAAATGGGCATAATCTGAATATCGAACATGATACCAAAACTACCAAAGCACTAAAGCTAAGCACATTGATCTAAAATTATTATGTTGCAAAATATCAGGAAAATTATAATAAACCAGGAAGTAACTGATGATATAATCAGTGATGTCATAATTTAAGTTATTCTCAAAATTGCGTAAAACTTGCAGCAATAATTTGTTGTAATATTTTATTATAAGAACCGTTTACGATATTTTATATATTTTACAGAAGGTGATGATAAAAAATAACTAGACGAGAAATTACTGTATACTTTTCTTCTATTAAGAATAATTAGAGGGTTTAAATTAAATTATAATGTAAAGATGAAAGACAGTTAAACTCTGTCTCTTCTTCACCCAACCCTACCCCACCCCCCAAAATATCAAGAAGAGATGAGAACAATATCAGAGTGAAGTCAATCATTGAGAAAACCTCATGAAAGTCAGATCTGAGTTTAGGAAGATGAGTTGTAATTATACCAGAAGGTGTATCAAGAGTATTTCGAAATCTTAAATTTGAGTTAAGGACGTCTGCATACAAGATTTCAACGTTTAAAGTCAAATGACATTCAGAGCCGGGGTAAAAGTTTGCAAGATTGACTGAAAGGAAGAGTGAAAGAAGTGAACACCAATTAACACATACCGGTAGTTCTGAAATGAAACATTTATTTAAATGCAACTTTAAATAAAAATAGATATGCACTTTGGGGGTTCTAAAAAGCCAGGTATAAAACAAGAAAAGTCTCAGAAATCTTGGGAAACTTACAAAACAGTGATCAGAAATTTATAAACGTTAGTCTCTTACGTTATTTAGGACAATGTTGGGAAAGCACTTCGAGAATAACATTTTAGGATTTGTTGCCATAGTAACTGAGGTGGTGGATTTTGGATAGTTCTGACTAAAAAAAATAATTTTGAATATATGCCGATTAAAATGATATATAAAATGTGTATGTAGCTTTTGTTGTTATTTATCTATATGTCTTTAGATGTGTGACATATATTGTGAAACACCCTGTATATAAATATAAATATCATTAAACTTTCAGATCTGATCCGATGTGTGCTTTTTCCTATCCAGTGTGCTCAGGTGAGCGCTTTGGCCTTTGGGCCTCTTGTTAAAGTTGCTGTTAAGATTTTTACAGTTAACCCGTTTCTTAACAGATTGTCCTCATCCGATACAGTGTCTCTGTCACTCTAATACTGCCTGTCCTATTTATTTATTTAAGTGGACATCTCGGATATTTTTTGACATATTTTTTCATTCCTCCAACATTTTAAGAATTTATCCAGGTTTTTTTCTGAGTAAAACGCAAAATTGCATCGTTTTCTGCTGCTCCGTTACGTAATCTTTTTTTTGTCGTTTTCAACGAGGACTACCTATCTTCTCTAGTTGATTTCTTTTTATCGAAGTAATATATTAAGGGCAGATAATTTCATAGCAAATGATGCAATTTTTTTTTCTAGAATATAAAGAAATTGTAATCTCTCTGTGATGTTCAAAATTCTACCCTTCTAAAACCATCCTCATTATTCTGTACAAGTATTTTTCATTTCAAATCCCATTTTTGTGAAACTTTTAATGAAAAAAATATAAACTACGCGGTGAAACGTATTCATTTTGTTCATTAAAACATAACTTAAGATATGCCACTCGTGAAATTTGGTAAGTCAAGGATTTTTTGAGAAGTATATTTTGGATAAGTACTCATATAGAATGACTCAAATCGCAGAAAATAGGGGGGTCAGTGTTTATCTTACTGATACTGTAAATGTATTATATTTAGCGTGTACGATATTTAGCGGAAAGTGGCATTTAAACGTCAAGTTAGCGTAGATTTGTTTAGCGCATTTCTTAATATTCTTTTACATATAACGTTCTTTAAGACATTTAGCGATGTATTTGAAGTAGCGGAAGTATCTTTCCGCCAAAAGCGCTAAAAAGAATACACCGCCGAATTTAATACGTTTACAGTATACGGTACAATGAAGTTGACCTTTTAGCACTTAATTTTTAATTCTTTGGTTAATTTAACCTTTATCTTATTTTATCAGATGTAACCATTGCAATAAATATGACCTTATTTTACGTAAATATTTTGAATAATATTTATAAGTGTTGGCAAATCGGACGATTTTTAGTAACCGGTTACTCGCTCAATCTTCCGATCGAGTACCCGGTTACTTGGATGATTTATTTACATGCATCATTTATCTCATCTATTACTCATCGGTTCTAATAAAACACATATCTCATCTATTACTCATCGGTTCTAATAAAACACAAAGGTATTGTGAAATAAATTTATTTATAAACTTAGAAGGAACACGCACGCAATATCTAGAATTTTGAATATAATTAAAATAAAAAAAATTAATGAAATCAGAAGAAAAATAAATATTCAATGCTTCACGCTATTTTACAATGGCGTTTATCGGTTTTACTTCTCAACCCCCGATATATGTCACAATCAAGGGGAATAATTATTTAGAAATTTGATTTCACGATAACTCCATTTCACATTAATTACATTTTACAGGTATGGAATCAGATGTTCTTTTAAAATTCTTCCAAGCTATACATGTACATGTCTTTGGCGGCATCTTGTTAAATTATTTAATGAGGTTATAATAACGTGGGTCTTCAAAACTTGTATTGCCTGCTGGCAATCAAAGCTATCAATTAATTATGAAAACCAATCAATCGTATTAGTGAAACCATAGATCATTAAGTGTAACGGTAAAAAAAAAAATAGAGAAATGTTTATTTGTACGCTTATAAACAAATTAACATTTTATTTTTTAGTTATTTACCATATAAGATGCATTGATGCATTTTATCCGAGTATCCGAGTAACCGATTAGCAATTTTACTAACCGATACTCGCATCGTTCGACGGTTAACCGGTTAACCGGGTACTCGTTGCCAACACTAATATTTATCATTGAACACATCTTGCAAATTAATTATTTTGTGACCTTTTTGCACTGAAAAGTAACAAATTTGGGGTATTAAAGAACTAAATAGGCAATAAAAAATTAAAAATGTTCTTAAATCAAGCTTTTTACGACTTAAATGCTGTTCAGTCACAAGTATCGAGTACTTACAAATAGTGAAAGAAAAAAAACAAGGTCTCGTGTCGCAGTAGGTTCTGGTACAAAAAGACCCCTGAGCTAAGGTCAAAATGTGTAGCCCTCCAACCATATGTGGTGGCATCTCCATATAAGTGAAAAATTCTCAAGATGGACGTTAGACGACAAGGAAAAGATATGAGGTATGGATTAAAAAGATAGAGCGTTAACATGATGGTCACAATGAGCGTCAAACAAATAAAAAAAGTACATAGAGATTATTTAATTGTTTCATAAAGTATCTTTTCACTATATATATTATAATGTATACATATCTTCAAATAAATAAACTTATTTTTAACTCTGGCTTATTTGCCTACAATATTCTGCTATTCTTAGAGTGAGTGAGACACTTTTTAAAAGCGGGTAGCACACATACGTTTACATAAAATGCATCCCTTGATATGATCGTACCCGTTTTTGTGTTTTATACTGTATATTGATTTTTTATATCATACTATACTCAGTACCCTCTACATCTCTGCATCCCTTGAAATAATCACAGTTTTGTGGTTCACAGTTGCATGTTGACTGACAACCTTCTCCGTAGCTTGGGTAGGGACATACACGATCACAACTGGAACCGGAATATCCAGCATGACAAACTAAGAAATAGAATCATCTACATTAGTAAAAAATGTCAAATTGAAATTGAATATTTAGAGAATATTTCACCAAAGTTTTAAGCCGGAGGCTGGTTTTCCTTTTTGTTATTCAACACTACCGATTTATTGTTTGCAATTTAGAAAAAAATGAGTTCAAGTAAAAAGGAATTCATTGTCAGTAATAAGGGTTTGATCTTCGATATGATTAAGGACAAACACTTTGTTTTCGGTTACTCAAGGTTCTTTTGAATGTATAAGCAGGTACATGTCAGCACAATGGACCTAAATGTATCAAGCGGTTCTATAGTAGTCAGGACAAAGTAATCTGTCAACCAGAATTCAAGACATGACACCAGAACAGTGGTAGTTTTTAGTCAGTGGTCAATTTTCTCTTCCTCTTAAAAATTTGAACTTTCGAAAATCGTTTCATGAGCCAGATCTTCAAAGCAATAGGGTCATCTGAAAGTACAAAATGAGACTTTTTTGTTTTCATTAGCTGGGATTTGATGTATTTCTGGGAATCCTTCCTAATACTTTCATAGTAACTGCTTCATGTTTGTCATCAATTAAAGCGCATTGATAAAATGCATATAGTTTGACAGCCATCGCGACGATGGTCTATCGGCAATAGATTTCCATTCATTGGGTTGATGGGTAGGCAAGTTCTTTTTCGCTTTATTTTTGGATGATGACTTTACAAATCTTACGGATACCAGAGAGAAAGTGTCCGGAAAAACTCTGAAATTATACTTCAATGAGTTGTAATTGTCCTCTGATGCAAGTAGTAACTTAAGTTTATACCAGTTTAAACTCATCATAGCTAAACTTCCACAACAATGTATTTCTGTGCTTTCTGTCTCTCAACTACAGGTGCGGATTTAAAAGCTGAATCCTGTGCTCATGGGCATATGTACAGCCATGAATATTATGTATACCTTATCTTCCAATAAATAAACTTATTTTTAACGCTTGATTATCTGCCTACAATATTCTGCTATTCTTAGAGTGAGTGAGACACTTTTTAAAAGCGGGTAACACACATACGTTTACATAAAATGCATCCCTTGATATGATCGTACCCGTTTTTGTGTTTTATACTGTAAATTGATTTCATGTATCATACTATACTTAGTACCCTCTATACCTCTGCATCCCTTGATATGATCACAGTATTGTGGTTCACAGTTGCATGTTGACTGACAACCTTCTCCGTAGCTTGGGTAGGGACATGCACGGTCACAACTGGAACCGGAATATCCAGCAGGACAAACTAAGAAATAGAAGCATCCACATTAGTAGAGAAATGTTGAGATGAAATTGAATATTTAGAGAATATTTCACCAAAGTTTTGAGCCGAAGGTTTGGATGTTTTCTATATGTCGTCAACACTACCGATTTCTTGTTTGCAATTAAAAAAAAAATGAGTTCAAGGAAGAAGGAAATCGTTTATATACGGGGGTTGTTCGAAAAGTTCGTGGATGGTGTCAATCTTCGTTATATTGCTCATAAGAATTTTGAAATTTAAAATAAACTCTATAAAAGAAGTCGGTTCACTTTATGCATAAAATGGCCCTGTAGATATACCAATTGATTGATTAACACTTGATTGTTCATTTGAAGCATTAAAATAAAATAGAGACTCAATGTTTTCAAATCCTTTAAAAATTTTTCTCCTAAATGTCCAGGTCTCGGAGAACTGGCTTTGTGAAATTGCAATGTTCTTGAATTTTTAGGTAAACAGGTATAATTGAGTACTTTCAGTGAAGAAAAATAATATGAGCGCACTCTTTGATCTAAAAAATAAAACATGTCTTTTAATCCTCAGAAACAGTTCTATCATTTACTACCGTATATACTCGCCTATAAGTCAGTCCGCCTATAAGTCGGTTATACTTAATAAGCTTATATTTCAGATGGACTGACCTCATATAATACCATTATTTTTATAGCTCGCCTATAAGTCGGACATAGAGTTTTGGACCAGATATCAACTCCCAAAAAACCGACTTATAGGCGAGTATATACGGTAGTTGCATATTTTAGATCAGAGGTTGCGCTCTATATTAAATATCGAAAATTAGCTTTAAAAATTAGCCGATTTTGTAGACTTTTTCAGAATATGAGGAAATTGACGCGTTTCGTGACGTCATAATACATTGACTAGCCAGAAAATTACGTCATTTTTTATAAATACGCAATCACCAAAGATCTAAGTGATATTCAAT
Source organism: Saccostrea glomerata (assembly GCA_003671525.1). NCBI lineage: Eukaryota > Metazoa > Mollusca > Bivalvia > Ostreida > Ostreidae > Saccostrea > Saccostrea glomerata. Next base: position 31,672 of record PRKT01000739.1, read on the forward strand.
GCATCGTTAACAAAAAATATGTAGTTTCAGTTTTTCAGAAATTCACAGAGCCAAATAAGGCAAAGGTGAACCTTGTTCTTTGTAGAAATATTTGTTTTGTTGATGTGTAAAGTTTCGTTCCATTCGATTTAACATAAATCAATTTACTTTATTTTAAAATCAACATATTTTATAGATACGAAGCACACTTAACGGTGATGTAACGTTAAGAAATTCTGAAAAAATACTATCCCTTTACATTTCACACAATATTACCCACTCATTAAAAACCTTTTCTAATACTTGTCATGTATTTCTTACAAATGTAACAATTGTTTTCGATGGATAATTTCCCTTGTTAGGGTTTTAATTTCTTATATTATACTTTTATGTAAATGACTTGAATCTGATTCGTCGAGAAACATTTTATATAAAACACTACTACCCGCTGAATGATGAAGCCACGCCCTCCTGTGTAGCAACAGTCAACATTGCTTGACGACGGGTGGTATTCCAAAACATAGCGACTGCGCGGAATTTATGCGCGCACGGTTTACTTCACTAATTTGTATTTGTATAAAACATTCAGTATAATATAATAAATATTGCATGTAGTTGAGTGTAACATTGAAAATTTTCACCCCTCGATTGACAATTGTTTTCTTGGGGTGAAAATTTTCAATGTTACACTCAACTACATGCAATATTTATATATTATTACTTAACTCTGCTTTTACAGAATAACCAACTCTGAAGCGCGCGTATTTCTTTGACGTCCCGATTTTTTAGCTCACCTGAGCCGAAGGCTCAAGTGAGCTTTTCTGAACAAAATTTGTCCGTTGTCTGTCATTGTTGTCGTTGTCATAAACTTTTCACATTTTCATCTTCTCCTCAAAAACCGCTGGGCCAATTTCAACCAAACTTGCTTCAAAGTATCCTTGGGTAAAGGGATTTCAAGTTAGTTCAAATGAAGGGCTAAGCCCTTTTCCAAGGGGAGATAAGTGTGAATAAAAGAAAAAAATAATGGCGTTTTAAGAAATCTTCTCAAGAACCACTGGGCCAGGAAAGATGAAACTCATGTGGAATCATCCCAGGTAGTATAGATTCAAGCTTGTTGAAATCATGACCCCCAGAGTTTTGGTAGGGGCCAAAATGGCCGATCAAAGTTTTACATAGGAATATATATAGGAAAAATCTTCAAAAATCTTCTTCTCAAGAACACTGGGCCAGGTAAGATGAAACTAATGTGGAATCATCTTTAGGTAGTGTAGATTCAAGTTTGTTCAAATCATGATCCCGGGGGGTAGGGTAGGGCCGAAATGGCCGATCAGAGTTTTATTTAGGAACATAAAGGAAAAATCTTTAAAATCTTCTTCTCAAGAACCACTGGGCCAGGAAAGATAAAACCCAGTTGGAATCATCCTCATGTAGTGTAGTTTGTTCAAATCATGACCCCTGGGGGTAGGATTGGGCCAATATGGTCGATTAAAGTTTTACATAGGAATATATAGGAAAAATCTTTAAAACTTTTCTTTTCAAGATCAATTGAGACAGGAAAGATGAAACTCATGTGAAATCATCAAATTTTTACACAGGAATATATAGGGAAACCTTTTAAAATCTTCTTTTCATGTACTTAAAAGACATGATAAGTAATATTTATATGGAAACATCTTCAGGTAATGTAGATTCTAGTTCGTTCAAATCATGATCCCCTGGGTACTTAAGATTCAAGACTCAGTTATATATTAGTATATATATAAATATAAATATCATTAAACTTTCAGTTCTGATCCGATGTGTGCTTTTTCCTATCCAGTGTGCTCAGGTGAGCGCTTTGGCCTTTGGGCCTCTTGTTAAAGTTGCTGTTAAGATTTTTACAGTTAACCCGTTTCTTAACAGATTGTCCTCATCCGATACAGTGTCTCTGTCACTCTAATACTGCCTGTCCTATTTATTCACAAGTGCACAACTCGGATATTTTTTGACATATTTTTTCATTCCTCCAAATTTTTAAGAGTTTATTCAGGTTTTTTTCTGAGTAAAACGCAAAATTGCATCGTTTTCTGCTGCTCCGTTACGTAATCTTTTTTTGTCGTTTTCAACGAGAACTACCTATGTTCTCTAGTTGATTTCTTTTTATCGAAGCAATATATTAAGGGCAGATAATTTCATAGCAAATGATGCAATTTTTTTTTCTAGAATATAAAGAAATTGTAATCTCTCTGTGATGTTCAAAATTCTACCCTTCTAAAACCATCCTCATTATTCTGTACAAGTATTTTTCATTTCAAATCCCATTTTTGTGAAACTTTTAATAAAAAAAATATAAACTACGCGGTGAAACGTATTCATTTTGTTCATTAAAACATAACTTAAGATGTGCCACTCGTGAAATTTGGTAAATCAAGGATTTTTTGAGAAGTATATTTTGGATTAGTACTCATATAGAATGACTCAAATCGCAGAAAATAGGGGGGTTAGTGTTTATCTTACTGATACTGTAAATGTATTATATTTAGCGTGTACGATATTTAGCGGAAAGTGGCATTTAAACGTCAAGTTAGCGTAGATTTGTTTAGCGCATTTCTTGATATTCTTTTACATATAACGTTCTTTAAGACATTTAGCGATGTATTTGAAGTAGCGGAAGTATCTTTCCGCCAAAAGCGCTAAAAAGAATACACCGCCGAATTTAATACGTTTACAGTATACGGTACAATGAAGTTGACCTTTTAGCACTTAATTTTTAATTCTTTGGTTAATTTAACCTTTATCTTATTTTATCAGATTTAACCATTGCTATAAATATGACCTTATTTTACGTAAAATATTTTGAATAATATTTATTAGTGTTGGCAAATCGGACGATTTTTAGTAACCGGTTACTCGCTCAATCTTCCGATCGAGTACCCGGTTACTTGGATGATTTATTTACATGCATCATTTATCTCATCTATTACTCATCGGTTCTAATAAAACACAAAGGTATTGTGAAATAGATTTATTTATAAACTTAAAAAGAACATGCACGCAATATCTGGAATTTTGAATATAATTAAGATAAAAAAAATTAATGAAATCAGAAGAAAAATAAATATTCAATGCTTCACGCTATTTTACAATGGCGTTTATCGGTTTTACTTCTCAACCCCCGATATATGTCACGATCAAGGGGAATAATTATTTAGAAATTTGATGTCACGATAACTCTATTTCACATTAATTACATTTTACAGGTATGGAATCAGATGTTCTTTTAAAATTCTTCCAAGCTATACATGTACATGTCTTTGGCGGCATCTTGTTAAATTATTTAATGAGGTTATTATAACGTGGGTCTTCAAAACTTGTATTGCCTGCTGGCAATCAAAGCTATCAATTAATTATGAAAACCAATCAATCGTATTACTGAAACCATAGATCATTAAGTGTAACGGTAAAAAAAATAGAGAAATGTTTATTTGTACGCTTATAAACAAATTAACATTTTATTTTTTAGTTATTTACCATATAAGATGCATTGATGCATTTTATCCGAGTATCCGAGTAACCGATTAGCAATTTTACTAACCGATACTCGCATCGTTCGACGGTTAACCGGTTAACCGGGTACTCGTTGCCAACACTAATATTTATCATTGAACACATCTTGCAAATTAATTATTTTGTGACCTTTTTGCACTGAAAAGTAACAAATTTGGGGTATTAAAGAACTAAATAGGCAATAAAAAATTAAAAATGTTCTTAAATCAAGCTTTTTACGACTTAAATGCTGTTCAGTCACAAGTATCGAGCACTTACAAATAGTGAAAGAAAAAGTTAGGGTCAGTGATGTTAATTTTGAAATTTTTGTCAAAATATGTGATTTTCAGGCGAAAATGGTGTAAATTTTATCGTGACTTATTTGAAATATCTTCATTTTTTGGCACAATTTGTTGACGGAAGTGTAAAACTCGTTCTAAAAATATAAAATTAAGACCTATATTAAATTTTCCTAGCAATATCATAATGGAAAATATTCTCCGAGTAAAAGTATATGAGGCTGATCAAGTTCCAAGATATCAAATTTAATAAACGTCCTTCCACCACAAGAAATAGTCCCTCATAAAAATTGCTTCTTTGTATCTTTTGAGCAGTTTTTTTTTTTGAGTGATAAAACTTTAACACTAAATTAACACTAAATATGTAATATGTTATAAAAATTGATAAATAGTTTTGAAGTAAGAGGTTCTGCGTGAACTTTTCTAAAAGGCTGACGAGTGACATAACTTAAGTCGCTGTTTTCAAAATTTTTGACAAAAGTTTATTCTAATTGTCTGTCCTTGTCATAATTGGAATACGAATCGATGTAACAATTCTTAATAGAAATTTCAAATTTCAAAGTTGTTTTTCGTTTTTGATCCATTTAACAGAGATTATGACTACAGACATTATTAAGTGTATTTTTGTAACTTACTAAATTTTGACCTGCTCCACGACCCTATTTTCGCATTTTTAAAATCTGGATAAATTTTGAATATATCATTATATTTTAAAAAAAAATAATAAAAATAATTTGGTTAACAAAAGACGTCAAATAAAAAGGTTATGATAGAAGTCCACGGACTTTTGAAACAACCCTCGTATTTAATGTTAAAATACACTAAAAGCAACAAATCAAGATTAAAGACTACAATGATATATTTGTTTGATATATTATCTATTCAGCTGTCCTAGGGCCAAACAAATGTCTTTTTACATCTAGAGCACGTTTTATGGTTGCTATGTTATTGTAAAGTAATAATCATTTTATAGATAGGCATCGCATTGAAAGGATCATACATACACATTAGTGTGCTACGAAAATGCATGACAACCAAAACAAATGAAAATGAATACTTTTGGTAAATAATACAGTACTCTGCATAAAAAGTTTTTATATAGAGACATATCTTTTAAGATTTAAACGCACAGAACATCATCAGAACTCTGTTAAAGCATTCTTACCTATGACATAGTTTTCCATCCGAGGTGAGCAAAACCTTATGGACTTTTTATCTAAATAATACGAACACTTCCGAAGAAGCCCTCTGTATATACTTCACCAGGGGTGCCAGGAGCTCCCTGGATCAGTAGTTTATTTTTTGATAAATTTTCGAATACTTCATAATGATATATATATATATATATATAAACATTTCACTTAATCAGCTATTTTACATGCATATATTGAAAAGATTGGTCAGTAAATAAATAAAATATATAGAGAGAGAAAGAAAGAACAAAAAAAAATAATATACAATAGAAAAATAATAATAACTGTATATATACAGATAATGATAATTTGATTTTATAATGATGGTTTTATAAATATTAAAAAAAAAAATACACTCATTTACAACCGGAGGTAAAACCACATCTTAAGAGTCAATTCACATTACCCCCAGGTTGAGTTTCAACAGGATGACTGACCCATCCTGCAGTGAGTGTTTATTTAATTTTTTTTTTTTTTTTAATTTAGAGAATTCTATATTTTATAATCTCAATGATAATTTTTGAAAGTAAATTCCTTCATTATTGTTTTTCATAAATTTCATAACAGTTGCATATGCCATAACAGAGTCTTTTAATGCAAGTAACAAAGAATTTTCACTTTCTTCAATATCATCAATTCGACAATACATTTTGTGTTTGTATATTTTATATGCAATAAAAGAAAACAAAATATTGTACAGTCTTGTTGTATTACTTTGATCGACATAAAATCCGATAACAATATGTTTCCATTGTACAGTAAAGCCAACATATTCACTGACTGTATTCCATATTTGAAAAACATTTTTACAATCAAAAATTAAATGTCTTATATTCTCTATTAGATTTTGACAAAGATTACAGTATTTGTTTATTTTATTATTCCATTTACTTAAAAACAAATTATTACAAAGAATGTTATTCAATAATTTATAATTAAATTCTGCTAATTTTTTGTCTTCCATTAATTTTATTTTGTAAAAGTAAATATTTTCCCAGTCCGAATCATTTGTTATTTTGAACTCCTTACTTAGACACGCAAAATCGTTGAGAGATTTTAATTTTCCATTTTCATTGTATAATTGTTTTGTGTATAGGATTCCACTTTTTACCCAATTTTGAAAACAGAATGATTTTCCCTTGTAAGTAAAGAACTTATTGGACCAAATAGGTTGTGACAAAAATCTATCTGTTGTATCTAGCTTTGTGGTTTCTTTGCAAAAGTTATAGCATGAGAAGATTTCTTTATAAAAAAGCGGCATATGTTGAACAATATCAAATCTTTTTATAACTGTTTCTGTTGTAATTAAAATATACTGCAAATCAATATTTAGAGTTTTACAAAAGCTGTTTACAAAATCTTTTATCACATGTTTAGTAAGGAGCAGTCTAGGAACCCAGGCTGCTTTCAACGCCTTTAGTTTTGATTCAATATCAGTCAAACCTATACCACCCTCAGTTATTTCCCCTATCACAGTATTTCTTTTTATTCGTTCGTTTTTACTCCAGATAAATTTGAAAATTAATTTGTTTAATTTCTTTACATAGTCTTTGTCTGGTAGTTCTAGTATTGTGACCTTATAAACCAATTTAGGAATAGCTAACGTATTTATTACGGCGCATTTGCCAAAAAGTGTTAATTTTCTTTTTTTCCAAGACTCAAATAAAGTTTCCATATCATGATATATTTTCATCCAATTCTTGTTATAGCATTCTATTTTATCATGTCCTAGGAATATTCCTAAACATTTCACCTCGTGGTTTGTTACGTTTATACCTTCTATATTATTATATTGGTCTTTTAAGGAGCCTAAAAGGATACATTCTGTCTTATCTAAATTTATTTTTGATCCTGCATGTTTACAAAAGAGATCTATTGTACTTATTGCTTGGGATAGCGATTGAATGTTTTTAAGCGCCAAAGTCATATCATCTGCATGTTGTATATTCTTGATTTCTTTTTCTGAATTTTTGTATTTAAACCCTTCAATGTTTATATTGTTTTTAATTCTTTCTGACAATATTTCAGCTACAAAAAGATATAATATTGCAGATATTGGGCATCCTTGCCGAATTCCTCTATTCATTTTACATGTTTTGGATATCCAACCATTATTTTTTAATCTGAAAGTAGGATTTTTGTAAAGGATTTTCATCCATTTTATAAAACAATTACCAAAGTTAAATTTTTCTAGTGTTTTAAAAAGAAAGTTACATTCTACGGAATCGAATGCTTTTTCAAAGTCTAAAAAAAGTAGTAAACCCTCTTGATTGTTGTTTTCACAATAGTCAAAAATGTCGAGAATTAGCCTAGCATTTATTCCTATGAATCTCCCTTTAATATATGCAGTTTGCTCGTCGCCTATATAATTATCGATTATATTTTGTAAGCGCCTTGCAAAAATAAATGCAACTATTTTATAATCTGTGTTTGTTAGACTAATCGGTCTATAATTTTTCAATAAAGATTTATTTCCTTTTTTATGTATTAAAGACATAACAGAAAGTTTTTGCGAGAAGCACATCTCATTGTTCTTAAAAATTTCTTTTAGCATACCATAAAATAGTGGAGATAAATGTTTCCAAAAGCATTGATAAAATTCGTTAGGTATTCCATCTAAACCTGGGGATTTATTAATTTTTAAGTTTATGACTGCTTCTTTACATTCTTCAAGAGTAGGAAACATTTCGCATACCTTTTTATCAGTTTCTGGTAATTGTTTAACATTACGATCGCTTAGATATGAGTTTATATTGTTATCTGGTATCAATTTTGAGCTATATAGTTTTTCATAATAGTTACACATTTCCCCTAAAATATCTCTATTTGTAGAAAGTATTTCTTTTTCATCAGTTTCAATTTCATTGATAATATTATGAGTCTGATGTTTTTTTTCGAGACCTAGAAAAAATTTCGTATTCTTTTCACCCTCTTGCACCCATTTGGCACGGGATCGAATTTGTGCCCCTCTTGTTTTTTGATCGAGAAGGTTATCTAGTTGAGTTTCTAATTCTCGTTTTCTATTCATATCTATTAAATAATGTGGTAAGTTTTCAATTTCAGAAATTTCTCTTTCTATATTCATTATGTTTTGTTTATAAGTTCTTTGACGTCTAATGGAAAAATTAATTGAAATGTTTTTGATATCTTTTTTCAGGATTTCCCATTTATCCATATAAGTCTTTTCTAGCTTTTCAGTATTTTGTATTAGGTCAATAATACTTTTCTTATAATCATCTTCGTTTATAATCGAGGTATTCATCTTCCAATAACCCGCCCCTCGTTTATTTTCAGTCATTTTATATTCAAATTTCAACATTCTGTGATCAGACATTCTTGTCCCATTGCTATGTGTTCCGGGAATCTTTCTGATTGATATATTTTTAAAATGTATTAATAGTTCATCACTTATGTAGACAAAGTCTATTCTACTTTTTGGAGTATCAGAAGCATCGCACCAAGTAAAGCCATCTAGGTTTTCATATCTATTCAACCATAAATCTTTAACATTTAATATATTTACACAATCTTTTAGGATTTTAGCACTCTTGTCAGTTTTATTATCTATATTACAGTTAAAGTCTCCACATAAAATAATATGTGACTGATTAAGTGTATGACTATTAATAAATGTTTTCAGCCTTTTAAAAAAATCTACTCTGTTTGATTCTATATTTGGTGCATAAACATTGACCAAAGTAAAGGTTGTATCATTCACATTCATGTTAACTAATAGTTTTCTGCCATCTTTCGATTTATGCGTATCAAGTATTTCGGCGTTTAAGTTTTTTTTCAATAAAATAGAGACACCTCTACTATAGCTTGAATCCGAATAAGCATGGATAGAATTTCCGGGCCATTTACAATTATATTGAAATTCATTTTTCTCAATGTAATGTGTTTCCTGGATAAAACAAATATCTATATTTGTATCTAATAACCAGGTATATAATTTTTCTCTTTTTTCTTTTAAATTCAGGCCACGCGCATTAACAGAAATAAATTTCATTGTTTCCATTTCAGACATTTTGTAATGTTATAAACATATCAACCATGAATACCTTAGCTGTCTGAGAGTAGAGAAAATGTCTATCCATCATCACTTGTCGACTTTTGGCCTTTCCTGTTGGAGTTTCCTTGTTTCCGTTTCCCGGTACTTTTTAGTTCTTTGATCATTTCTGATACGTCCATTTGAGTTGAATCCTTGCCACGCATTCTGGATGTGGATGACGACCTTACGACTGGTTTAGAACGAAGACGTGCAGCCTGCTCTCCGATAATTGTACCTAGGGTGTTGTTCCCCGGCCACGCCTTTGAACAAGTATGACTTGTCTGGGTTGCGTCAAGTCCAGATCCCCAGAAATTGTCGTAGGTTGTTTCTACGAACACGGTGGAATTTTTTGAGTTTTTTAGCGTTTCGGCAAAAGTTGGGAGCTGGGTAGCCTTAGCTTCAATAATCTCCGTCATCAATGATACTTGATTGGAAGAAAAGCTAGGAGATCGGGTGACAAAATTACCGATTTTCTTTGCATCCAGCGCCGATTTTGCTGATTGAATAGCGGATGCCCTTACAATGTCGCCGCTTCTCATTGCTTTTACGTATTGATATGCATGTTCGGCTGACTTGTGGTCAAAACCAAAGATGTTAATGTTGCAAGGGAAGAAAATTTGATAGACAATTTGCCTCTCCAGAAAAAAAAAAATAACATCGGGATTCGGTTCTGTAAAGTGTTCACATTCAGGGTCACCTGGCTTATGACCTTCTCCTTAGTTTTAATATAAAGGTCTGTAAGGTTTTGCTCACGTCGGATAGAGAACTATGCCATCGGTAAGAATGCATTAACAGAGTTCCGGTTATGTCCAGTACGCTTAAATATTTATATGTTCATCGTTTTTTTTTCAATAGGTATGTTTCAAAGATGATGTGTGAAAATACAGAAAGTGGAAAATTATGTGTAACTGAAGATCAAACAATGTTTAATACTTTAAAAGTGAATTAAAAATGAAGTAAACAAAGGAATATATATGATAAGAGCCAATTTTGGCCCCCTAAAAATCAATATTTTAGAATGACATTCAGATATGTTTAATTGATATTTATTTTGAAGAAGAGATTATATAAGAAATATTTCTAATATGTTTTTCACATTTATATGCACTCTCTAGCTGTAAATGACATGAGAAATAATGCTATTTTTGCTATCTAACAAAAAAGCCAAAAATATGCCTTTTTATTGATGTTTTTTTTCTTATAGGAAACATAGAGCGCAGTGTAGAACATACATAATTTTTCTGTCACTATTCAGCATTGGATAGATACATCTTTGGTGAAAATATAAATCTTGTTCTAGGCTGCGCTCTACATTTTCTGGAAGAAAAACTGCTTGAAAATAAGCAGTTTTATACAAAATATGCTAAAATGGCGGGAAAACGTGATTTTTATGATGTCATATTTCTAAAATAACGGCATTTTGATGAAAATGAAAATGACCAATGAAGGTCGCATATATAGCTGTACAGATTAAAGCTATATATAAAGCAAAATTAAGATATCCATTTTAAGGGGCCAATTGAGACACTTACCACATATCGCTCTTTGTAAGAAGAATCTACAAAATGGTATTTTGATGAAATTTCGAGTTTTCAATAAAACAAAAACCCGTTTGTGAATAAATGGAAAACAGTTTCTAAATTGTTTGTGTCTAGTCAACTTCTTGTTGTTTAACAAGTTAGAAATCACATGCTAGCATCTGAATAGATAATAAACTGAATGCTAGCAATTGAATACTTTACAATTTAAATGCTAGCAATTGAATAGTCAAACTATACATCTAGACATAACAATGGGTGTAAATATTAGCTTTTTTAACGGTAAAGTGCCATATTTTTGCGAGGAAAGGTAGTCATTTAGGGTTAACCGTCTTAATTTGGTTTTAATGACCTTTCATGATAATTGAGCTGAAGTTAGTAAGATTATTAATATCTCATTTGTAAATGTCAATATAAAATGCAGGACACAATACACTGTATAACAGGAATTTTTGGGACTCAATTTTGGATTTTTGATGTAGTCCGCTTAAACTTTATTAATTTAATATGCTCCCGTGTGCACAATAACTAAATTAAAAAAGTGATCTCTATGTTGATTACACTGTATCTTTCATCTGGTATTGATTTTATTCAACTCTTGACTGAATTGGAAATAAACGTAGACTAAACGTACTGAAAACTCAACTCTTAGATGAAATTTTAAGTCACCTGAGTAAACTTATCTTCATCTCTACAACTGCTCAACCAATTTCAACCAATTTTGGCATAAAACATCTGTAGGTGAATGGATTATATGAACTTCATGGTCCCCCTACCCCGGAGGCCTAAAGGATGGGGCCAAAACCACTTAAATTAATGCCACATTGAAAAATAATTTTACTCCTGGACATCAAGTAGTCATAGTGTTTGCATAAATGTAATAAGAATTGAATCCTCTACCAAAATTTTGATTTTTTTGGTCTCAGGTTCAGAAATTAAGGTGTTAAGGTGTTAAGGGGCGATACTTATATAAGGCAAGTTTATCATTTATTTAAATATCATCTTCTCTGTTCCAAGGCCCCTTTACATTTACAAAACATGTAAGGGGTTCCAAAGAAGGCGGGTAGCCTCTAATCAACATACTAAGACCGAAAACTTCAGATGATTCTAACAAATTGCAAAATCAATTATTCTGTTTAGAATCGCTAGTGTAAAAATATCTCACTTCATTTCCTTTTGAAAAATTCAAATTATTTTCAATATATTAATATTTAGAAAGTTTTTTGAAGAACTAAATTTGGTCTTAAGTCGTAAGTTCTTTTGTAAAACGGGCTCCTGCTCCTTAATATTAATCAAACATTTATGATGAGCAAGGATGCTTTTTCAAAAACTGTTAAATGTGGGTGGACCTAGGGTCAGGTGTATTGTGGAGTGTGACACAACTGTTTATTGCCGAAGATAACTGATAAGCTGAAATGCATTTTTGTTCCCCTATTCTGCCTATGCGTATTAAATAATTAAACATGCTAAGTGTATAGTTATTATGAACAATTGTGCCTCTTCAAAATTGTGAATGTTATGGCTTCTGCTTTAAAACATGAGCCAAATTCAAGTATTGGCATGATGCTCAGGAGACCTATAAGACCCAGGGGCCTCTTGTTTCTTTAACATCGCCTTGGAACTCTATGTGCACGCAAAAATAAGTTTTTCCAGACAGTAAATTTTGCCTCCTCTAAAACCCACTATAAAATACATGTAAAATACCTTGGCATCCTTTTACGTTATCACAATACTTGTATTCACAACGACACTGAAATTGACAATTCATCTCGTAGCTTGGGTATATGCAGCCACTTTCACAAGATGGACCCAGAAAGCCCGCATTACAATCGACGATATTTTCACATCCCCTCACGTGATTGCAATACTGTTTTCTGCAATTACACATTGACTGGCAATTCTTTCCATAGTTTGGGAACCGGCAGCGTAGTTCACAATTTTTACCATAATATCCTGTTTCACAATCTAAGAATAAAAAATGGGAACTGATCATTCTCTACGTTTAGCATACTTTTATATAAATTATAAGCACTGTTCTTTTCAGCCTAACTATAGCTAAGTTGATGGAGTATCAAAGTGTTTAAAAAAACTTGATAGAATGTGCAGTTATTTTCAGTTATTAAATATACTTTTTTCTCATTTATTTGGAATGTTATCATTTGTGATGTGTCTTTCAATCTGTTAGTGTTTTGATAGATTTGCTAGATTTGTTAGATTACCTTGGCACCCGTTCATGTGATCACAAAACTCTTGTGTACAATTACAAGTTGACTGACAAATTTCTCCATATTTTGGGTAGCTACATTGTTCATTACAACCTATACCAAAATATCCTTCGTTACAATCTAAGATGGGCTGACACCCTTTCACATGATCACAATACTGTTCCCTACAATTGCAGGTTGACTGACAACTCCTTCCATACTTTGGGTAGGGACATTGTAATTCACAAATACCGCCGTGAAATCCAGGTTGCCAAACTAAAATGAAAATCTTAATATCAGTTTGAGAGAGAGAGAGAGAGAGAGAGAGAGAGAGAGTATAATACAAAACAAACAATAAAACTGCTTACTTTAAATAGTAGCTTTCAAACATAGTATTTTTGCAATGCAACTAAAATACAATGAATTCCGGTCTTGTGGAGATTCTTTTATACATTTTCCTTTACAATTCTTTCAACGAGAAGGGCTTTAATACTCATATATCTATATATATATATGTATACATAATTACATATGGATACCAAATTCCGCCCTAGCCCTGGGTTGAACTCTCGACCTACGGAATCTGCTTCCTAGCAGTACAGGAACAGCGCACAAGACCTCTCGGCTATCTAGGCAAGTCAACAACTTGCTTTTGATGCCGATGGAATTCTCGCGGCACCGCCCTACACTACAAGGTCATTGAGAATGAAAGTGATACAAAGTTATTTGGACATAAGTTTTTTTTTAGAGGATCGTTACCAATACTTAATTTAAACTAATTTAACTGCTCTAAGTAAAGATTAATATTGAAAGCAAAATGAAATTCACTTTCCTATGGATACTTACTTCCACCCCTAGCCCGAGGTTGAACTCCCAACCCATCTGAGTCCTAGCAGTACAGGAAGAGGGTTAAACTGCTCAGCTATTTTCTTGCTTTTGATGCTGATGGAATTATAGTGGCCCCGCCCTACACTTATTTGGACAACAGTCTGTATATCCTAAGTGTCATATCTACTGAATAGATAAAAGAGATATGTCTAAACGTTAAAAAGATATCTCTTTCACCTAGAGAGATATCTCTTTTACTTTTAGAGATATTTTTCAAAGTTATAGAGATACCTCTTAAAGTAAAAGAGATATCTCTATTAGTTTATCTTCAGAGATATCTTTCAAAAGTGTCTAAAAGAGATATCTCTCAAGCAAAAAGAGATATCTTTTTGTTGCAAAGAGATATCTCTGTTTATTATTTTTATTTAAATCCCATTTAAAATGAATTCTTGAGCTCCCTTTACCGGAAATAAGCTTTTTTAGACGGAAGTACATTAAAGTATTTTTAATTTCAACATATTCATGACATTCTACACTATACCTTCACTAAACATTACAATTAATTCAGTTTTGTCTAGATTTCAAATTAGAAATAGTTGGTAATTTCATAAGCTGAGAAAATTCGGCCGTTGGATTTTGAGATTATATATATATGCTTACCTTCGTTTTTCTGAATAATAAACTTTAAGCATTTTTATCAACGAAGTTGCCATCAGTATTTGTTGTTTCAAGTAAGGGATTTTTAGCATTTTTGTCTACACAGTACAAATATAATTCTGGGTAATTGCTTGCTCAGTCTTTTTTTTCTTATAACATCGAACCTATTCCAAAGACTTTACTTCCTGTTTCGCTTTTGTTTTAAAGTGGAGAACTTATTAGTTAATTTTAAGCATTACTGGAAAAGAAATATCTCTTTCATTAAAAGAGATATCTCTTTAGCTAAAAAAGATATCTCTTTTTTGAAAATCTAAAGAGGTATCTCTCTAACTAAGAAAGTTATCTTTTTTTTAACCTTGTTAAAGAGATATCTGTCTAGCTTATAAAGATTTCTTTCTAAGTAAAAGATAAATATCTCTTACAAAAAGAGATATCTCTTTTGTTTAAAGAGATATCTCTCTAAGGTATAAAGATATCTCTTTTAGTCATAGAGATATCTCTCAAAGTTAAAAAGATATATCTCTATGGTAGAGAGATATCTCTCTTATTGAGAGAAAAATATTTCACGAATAGTAGTAAAAGGGCTTGCCATACGAGTTTGTTGAAATAATACCCTCTCCCTTTATGAATTGGTTCGGACCACTTTTAATTTTAAACTTTTCAATAATAAACTTATTTCTGCTTTTTTTTTTCCAAGCAATAGAGATCAGGTGAGCCATGTGACCCACGGGCCTCTTGTTACTTTTTGTTATAAATTTTTATTGTTTGTATCATACTATACCTTCTCTACCTAAACATTCTATGATAGGATCGCATTTTTGTCGTTCACATTCGCACTGTGACTGACAACCCCATCCGTAGTTTGGATAGCGACATTCAAGATTACAACTGGTACCAATATATCCAGCTCTACAAACTAAGATAAAATCGTTTACATTAGTAAAGAAATAATTAAATTTCAAATAGAGAGAGGGAGAGAGAGTGTACATTAAACAAATTGTAAAACTACTTACTTATAGTAGCATGTTTAAACATACTTTTTTGCAAAACAAATTAAAAAGAAGAGTTTTGGTTCTGTAAGATTTTTTGTATAAATTTTGCCTCTCTTCTTATATGAAATAAGATATAAAAAACCCTCTAATTTTCGTGCAAATAAGCCTGCAAGTGCATTGTTTCATATTTTTATAGTGGGAACAAAATTTCCAATTTCCTGCTTTCGTTGAGCTTAACTAAAATGAAATTAATTAATATATCTGTTCAATGTATTTTCAAAACCACATTATGTGTTACTTTGTATTTAGATATTTAGCTTCTTGCATCATGCTATAAGGTTAACTTATCTAGAAATTCCAAAACTTGTGTAGACTTATTTGTTTTTCTAACTATACAACCTTATAATTGCAGAGCTACAAAATAGATATGCCATTGCATAAAATTAGCAATGCTTTCTAAGAACATAGAAAATGAGATAGAAAAATCTGAGTGATTTTAAGACATATTGCAGGAAATGTTTTCAACGGAGTTAGACCCCCCCCCCCCCCCGCTGCTTGAAGTGACATGAACCATACTGGGTTTAAGGTACTTCTGGGGGAGAAAGAAAATTTTAGAGGAACATCTGTGATTGATACTTATTTTCTGTAGGAAAATATAATTCAATAAAATTACTTTTTTTACATTATGGCTATCAGTTCTTTACCTGTGAAACCAGAGGTGAGTGTTAGTTTCTTCTGCGTCTGTCTGTTTGTTAAATGACCGACTGTCTGTCAGTCATTTCAACTTGAATCTCTTGAAGGTGTAAAAATATACCGAAACGACCCTTTGTGAGTAATCTTTTTGAAGTTCAATTCCTTATGAAATGTGAGTTTTAAAGATAAAAGATAAAAATTATGAAACATAGAGGCTCTAAAACACATTTATTTGCAGTGACGTTGCGTGCAATATTGGTGACGTTACGCTTTGATTATAGGATTAAACGTCCTTTTTGAAAAATTTATTGTTGTTTAAACTCTTTACATTTTATTAAAAAACTAATTGTCAAGAGTTTACACATCGATAAATTTTTCAAAAAGAAATTTTAATTCTTGTAATTTCAATAACGATTTTTTTTAGATTATTTAAATTATTTCTCTTTTAGGCCTCCATACAATCCATAATTTTATACGGCGTAGGAATACTGTATACCACAAAGAAACGTAATCGAGATAAATTTCGATAGAGTTCAACTTAAACTATCAAAACAATCAATAAATAAGCTTATAAAAACTTATCAAATATTGTTTAAGTCAACAAGTATCGTAATAAAGAGTTTAATTCAGAATACTTCGTCCTTCTCCATGGCCATGTGTTGAAATTAACAACAACTCTCAGACAGAAAGTTGCAGACCGACGACGCCTTCGATTTGCTCTGGTTTGTTCAAAGATTGAGGAAAAATATAGAAAGTAAAAGTATGAATTTGATGCTAATAAGGCAAGAGTTTGAGGTACGTTTCTTTTCCCTACCACAACGATACAAACTGAGCTGATTTGCTTCGAACGTCGATTTTTATAATTCATATCCGAACATCAGATCATCTATTCGTTCTGAAGTGCCTCATAGACAAATACATTAACTCAAAGAACAGACAATTATATGTCTGTTTTGTGGACTTTCATAAAGCTTTCGATACAGTTATCCATGAAGGTATAAAACTAAAACTTCTCCAATTAAACATCAATAGTCTTTTTTATAATATATTATGTAACATGTATAGACACTGTAACATCCGAATTAAGATAGACAATAAACTTACAAGTCCTTATTCACCAGAAATTGGCGTACGTCAAGGGGACGTGTTAAGTCCAAATATATTCAAAATATTCCTAAATGATCTTTCTACCCTACTTGAAGAAGATAACTCATGTACCAATAATGTTTCCTTATCAGGAAAGAAAATTTCAGCTCTTCTGTATGCAGATGACCTTGCTTTAATATCTGACAACCAAATTGATTTGCAGAACAAACTAAATACATTGAATAAATACTGTAATAAGTGGTGTCTAGAAGTAAATTGTAACAAAACAAAAATAATAATTTTTAACAAAAGTGGCCGTCTAATTCAGGAACCTTTTTTTCTTGGAAATAGAGAAATTGAATGTGTCAAAAGTTATAAATATCTGGGAATAGTACTATGTTCATCCGGCTCCTTTAAAGAAGCAAAAGAAACATTATTTAAAAAAGCTTTGAAAGCCTCCTTCAAAGTGCACAAAGATTTGAAATCATCAGAACCATCTATAAAAACTCAGCTACACCTCTTTGACCACCTAATCAAACCAATATCATTATACAGCTGTGAAGTTTGGGGCATGTTATCTAAATGCAACATTGAAAAAAACAAAGACATTTACACTATATACAAAGATTGGGATGCAGAGAAATTGAATATCAAATTTTGTAAATTTATTCTTGGTGTTGGTAAAAAGAGTACAAATATTGCTATTCTATCTGAACTTGGCAGATTACCCATGTTTTGTTCAATCATCATTAGTTTACTATCTTATTGGCATAGATTAGAAAATATGTCAGAATCATCTTTACTATATTGTGCATATAAAGAGTGCAAAAATCTTAGTCAGTCTGACATCAATAACTGGTATGACACTGTCAAATTTTTATGTAACAAACTAGACCTTAATTTACCCATATGTAAACAGTTAAATATGACCACATTTAAAGGACTACTGAAAAAACTTATCAAAAAGCATTTTTACCAATATTGGCTTAAAATACACGATGAGGGTCAAATACATGGTAAACTTGATAAATATTTTTTGTTGAAGAATACTTTTGCCATTGAGAAATATTTATTATCTTTAAAGTCTTTTGAACAGAGGAAAATACTGTGTAAATTCAGAATAAGTGCACATGAACTAAGAATTGAACGTGGTAGATATGAATATACAAAAGATATTAATGGGAAAAAGATCCCTCTAGAAAGAAGTCAACGGACATGTACTCTTTGTAATTCAAATTGTATTGAAGATGAAATCCATTTCCTTACAAATTGTTCTTTATATAATGAAGAAAGGAAAGTTTTATTTAACTTTTTAAGTGACAATTATAAAAATTTCAACACTCTGTCCAACAATCAAAAATTTTTATGGATTATGGCAAATGAAGATCACAATATATTATTTAAACTATGTGACTTTTTATCCAAATCTTTTATTAAGAGAAAAAATCTCATTAAAAAATGATAAAAGTAAAAATGTTAGGATATACATAATTATTCAATTCATGTGTACTTCAGTCTCTACTACTAATGTACTTTGCATTTTTTATTTTATTTTTTTCTCTATCTGTCTTATAAACATTATAAGTTCAAAAATGCATGTACATTAATTAATTGCCATTAGGCCTAAATACTGATGCCCCATACCACAATATGATAAATATGTATATATACATTGAAGAGTCATATGTCTATTTTATGTACATGTTTGTATAGGTTCATATATGTCTAAATGTTTTGTTTTGTTTTTCCTTTTTCTGTCAACTATATATTAGGCCTTTCTCTTGTAAGTTTGTACTCTTTATGCTCATTTGGGCACTGAATTAGTAATAAAACATATCTTATCTTATCTTATCTTATCTTATCTTATCTTATCTTATCTTATCTTATCTTATCTTATCCGTGATCCGACAGTGGCATAAACATTTTCATGGGGTCTGACCAGTCCTTTGTCGTTTCATTTCATTAAATTTGAGGTTTCTTGTATTCATAATCTAGCTAAAACAGACCAGAAATAACTGCTTTCATTGTTTATACGATAGCCTAGGAGTTTGGTCAAAAAAGTAGTTCTGATTGGAAAATTTATCGATGTGTAATTTTCTTAAACGTGTTCTCGTCCAATCAAAACACAGGGAATCAATAAATAAAATGAATATTGGAGTTGTAGCGCTATGAAAAAAAATTGACGTGACGAAGGCTTCTACAATGTACTAGTGTTACAGTGTACTAGCTTGATTGATACCATATCGCTATAACAAACAACCCAAAAAGTTTACCTGTAAATAAATAAATCATTAAAAAGTTTTGTATCTGATAATAAATAAATCAATAAAACGTTTTGTATCTGATAATTTTTTTTTAACTACTCAAAGCGCTCTTTAACACATTTTCATGCATTACCGTAATGATTACGTTACGCAAAACTAAATACTCGTAAAAAAGGTCCATTCGACAAATATGTTGAACCTACTATATTTTTCGTAAAATATTAATTAATTGAGTAAATCTGACATTTAATTTGATTGTTTGGATTAGCACATTATGAACATATTATTATATTTGTAGTCGAAATTAACACCACGAAAAACGGCATAATCATATTTTTAAACGTCATTTTAGACACTACTCTTCATTTTCTCAGTTCTATAATACATACATACACATTGAATTCTGATGTGCAACTATGGAACGCCATAGCTGCCTTAAGGTATGGTACGTAAAGTTACATGGTGTGTTCTATATAATAAAGGGTTGAATCAATATAATAAAGAAACACACCATGTAACTTTATTTACCATACCTTAAGGCATCTATGGCGTTCGATATGCAACTTTGCTCTTCAATGAATTTTGAACTTTTCAACTGATTTAGTGTTTTATGTTATTACATGTATACCATGATGCCATAATCAGATGAAGAAAGTACAAGACAGTGTTGGCTTAAAACCTAAAGAAAAGAAATATCAGGGCAGTAGATTAATAGAATGTACCGACGTTACTCGAAGTGTTGTCATTTCACAATTTAAGTATCTGGCCTATTAACCCGTCGTCGATTTAAAAAAAAAATACTCGCAATATTCAGGATATCCAATTCAGGATATTGGTTAATTTGGTATGAATGGATATGTTATGAATAAACTTCCCGATTGTTGTCAGAAAATAAAGTTTAAATAGCTTTTATGGGAAAATAGATTTTACTGCACAAATAAGAGGTATTTAAACGTGTAACGCATTTCATTTTTAAACAGGGATCGCACATTTTTCTTGGGTAGATTCTCAAAAAAAAAAAAATGAATGTAGAGTTCTCATTTTCCCACAGAACGAGGGTTATTCATGTCGTTTGTGGCTTTATGAGCGATTTCACATTAAATGGTTGCAAGAAAACGAGAGCAATATCTTTTTTTACAGAAGAAATAAACATTTCTGTTGATCGAACTTGTAATTCATTCATTGGCTGCAAAGCGGGCGGTTTGATATCAATATTATTGAAATATTTTAATTATACAAGAAAAGGACATTTTTGCAATACGATTTATTTCTATTTATAAACGTTTTTGTAAGAGAGTAAGTTTAATGTTTATAAATTCCTACATACATAAAATGGATATTTCTATTAGAAAATATTGTCAGACGTCACAAGCAACAGACAGATTATTTATTTACAATTAAAACAAAATCCCGTGTGTGTCTCTTTTAACAGTGCAAATGCACAATGGTCGCACCGTATTCAGAAAGACATTTTTTATCCGAATAGCAGGTGGCGTGATTTCTCAGTTATTCGCATTACATTGTCGGTTTCTTTAAAAAATAACTTTGATTTTGATCATCATATGTTACTATTCAAAATTTCAACCCTCTTCAGTTTTTTTATTTCGTGTTATATATATTGGTTGTTTGTATTATCATGACACTATATCTTTTCTACCTGTACATCCCTTGACATGATCGCACTGGTCTTTTTCACAATTGCACAATGACTCACAACCATCTCCGTACCATGGGTAGAGGCATTCAAGGTCACAACTGGAACCCACATATCCAGCTTGGCAAACTAAGATTAAAACATTTACATTAGTAAAGAAATGATTACATTTTAAAAAAACTTTTTTAAGAAATTGAAAATGTTACAGATGTTAAAAAACGAAACTTTCTACACTTTACTCCAAAATCCGAAGGAACTTTTCTCTTAATTACTCGACATCGTTAAATCGTTTATGATTGTCATTTAAAAAAATAAATTCAATAAACGATAGGGTACCGGGTAAAAGACACGAAATATCCGCCGAAGTAAATCTGAAAGAAAGTCTGAAAAATGAGAGAGAGAGAGAGAGAGAGAGAGAGAGAGAGAGAGAGAGAGAGAGAGAGCATAAATAAATAAATAATAAATCTACTTACTTTCAGCGATATTTTTTAAACATACATTTTTTGTAAAACAAATAAAAAACAATAAGAATTCTGGCAGTGTAGAAATTTCCGCATACATTTTGACTCTCTTCTTCCATAAAATGGGATTTGACTTTGCATGTGCAAATAAGCCCGGAAGTGATTTTTTCATTTTTTTTTTATTTTAAGAACATACTTTCCAATTTCCGGTTATCATTTATCTATGACCCATTTTTAAAAACTGTAATGGATATATTCCATATCATTTATATGTAATATAACTTAATATCTGTTCAATGTAATTTTGGAACAACATTTTTTTACTTGCATTTAGATATAAAACTCCATGCGTGATGCTTTAGGGTCAACTAATAAAAAAAAAAAACATTTCAATACTTGAGCACAGTTTTGTAGATTTTTGCAGAACTACTAAAAATACACATGCCATTACATAAAATTAAGAATTCCTCCTAGCAATATAGAATGTGAGAAAATAAAAAAAAAATTGAGTGATTTTAGGATTGTTATTTTTCTCCAAGGAGTTAATTATTTTTCTGCCCCCCCCTCCCCCGAATCAGAAGAAACAATCTAATCTTTCCACATCCCAATTTATAAGAAATGTACATTAAAACACCAAAATAATTGTTATTACCCAAATGCGAGTAAATCAGAAAAAAACAAGATGTGTTTGTGAAACACTATGCGCCCAGCAGCAACAAATTTTGAAAAAAGCTATTTTAGCATATAGGTCACAGTCAAGGTCACAAGGTCATAGACCTTGGTGTCATTTTAAAGAACACGATTAGTGGAGTAGGCATACCAAATATAAAGTCTCTATCTTTTACGGGTCAAAAGTTATGGCGAAGGTAATAAAAAGCTATTTTCAGCATATAGGTCACATTCAAGGTCACAAGGCCAATGACCTTGGTATCATTTGAAAGAGTTCAATTAGTGGAGTATGCATTCCAAATATTAAGTTTCTATCTTTCATGGTTCAAAAGTTATAACGAAGGTTAAAGTTTGCGGACAAGCAAACAAACAAACAAACAAACAAACAGACAGAAAGACAGACAGGACAAAAACAATATACGCCTTGGATCTATCGATCCGGGCGCATAATTAGTCCTCGGACATATATATAACTGCTTATCAAGACAGAACGTGAAAAAAAGACATCTTAAAATAATATATTATTCAAGATTTAGGAAAATTCAATTAGGAGAATAATTGAACAGAAAAAAATGAATAATTCATTTTAAAACTCTTTCTCTTTACACTTTTACACAAAGAATTTACAAACTTCTCTGGAATATTTGTAACTATTCGATTGTGAGGCAATATTAGTTACTTTGACGTCACTGATACATCAATCGAAACGTGGATTCAACATGAATAACAGAAACAATTTTAATCTTTTTTGTTTAACAAATTAAAATTCTTCAGCGTTATGCATTCGAGATATTTCATTAGCATTCCGATAGTAAGTTATTCAGCAGATTTATCGATGCGACGGGAGATAACTCTTCTCGCAGAATTTCATAGAAACGTATATATATTTTGCCAGAAAATACTATCAAAAGAGTTTTCCCCACCTATTTTATTTTTTAAGCAGAGAGATGAAATATTTCTAGATTTAGTTATAAAGCGTGAATTATAGTCCTGTTTAGGAATTTTTTTCCTCAAGATCACTAAAGGCGCGGTTGGTCATATGGAAGTTAGGAAGTTATATATGGAAGCATCCTCTGAAAGTGTAGATTCAAATATGCTCAACTCATAATCCTCAGTGGTGGGTTGACACAATGAGGGATAAAAGTTTAACAGAGGAACACATAGGAAAACTCTTCTCATGCACAGCAAATGATTGGTCATAGTTATATGGAAGCATCATTTTCGGGTGGTGTAGATTCAAGTTTGTTCAAATTATGACCCCGGGGGTAGGGTGGAGCGACAATGGGGTATCAAATTTAATATAGGAATACATAAGAAGAATCTTTAAAATTATTCACAAAGTCAGCATTATAATTGATCATTAATTTAAAAGCATAAAAATGTTATGTAGATTTGGACTTCAGGAGAATAGAGGAGAAATAAAATGGATCATAACAAAGGAATACAAGGGCAGCTTATAAACAGCAAAAACATGTATCACATTCATTTAAAAGCATTCTAAGGAAGTGTAGATTTAAGTTTGTTTAAATACACCCTCCCCTGCTCAGAACCCATTTTTATAATATATGTAAACTTTTCAATACTGAACTAATTTTTGCATTTACCTAGCCAGCTAGCCAGTTGCTCAGATGAGCGATGTGGCCCCTGGGCCTCTTGTTGAGTTAGGGCTGAAAATCATGGCCATATTTCAGCAGATTTTTTGTACAAAGAAAGAGGTGGCACCTGATCCAGCCTCTGATGTTTGGAGGTTAGTGTTTGCTCTGCTCCTATTTTGTATTGTTTTATGGACTTTTGATCTTGAATACTCTTCGTTATTTCTATATGTTTCATTTGTCGAATTAATATGTGGCAAGGGTGAAGCATTCAATTATATCATTCTTGTAAATAGTGTGCAGGCGCGGATCCAGAATTTTTTTCCAGGGGAGGGTTCACACCTATCAAAAAAAAATCCAATCCCAGAACTTTTTTGACAAGCAAAAAAAAAAAACTTTAGTATATACATTTTTTAACCTGGTAAATTCCAGGGGGGGGGGTCCTGAACCCCCGACCCCCCCTCTAGATCTGCGCATGTGTGGGTGATATGTAATGATGTTAAATTACATCAATAACTGTGATGCAATTGATTTTGAAAAGGAAACTTCTTCATATATTGCATTCAAAATTGATGACATTTTACTTGCCTGTAATTGCAGAATAAATACAATCAAAGTATATATATATTGTATTGTTTTCTTCATTTTTCTGAATTAGTAAAATTAAAGGTGCTATTATAACATTGCTGGTAGAAAAACATTTTTGATTGTATGGTACGAAGTTATATTTTAATCATATTATATTCATGATAAAGGTGAATTTAAAAAAAAAAATGGTGAAACACATAATTATTTATCTGCACTAAATACAGGCAATTAGAATTAATTACTGGGTTATATACTTCAGCATATGATCACTGATAGTGTCTACATACCTGCAAAATATCTCATTGATATATCTATTCGCAAAAAAGTCATACCCAAAATGATTTTAAAGATGTCCTGCGCATAACACTTTTTTGTGATATTTTGAAAATTCACTTATGAATTTTACAAGTTTTAGAAATTCACTGGGAAATATAATATTTACATACAGTGTAATTTTCTTCATGAAATCTATTATAAATTCACGACGTTCAAATCTCTATAATTTTAACACTTCCGAAACCTTGTCATTGCGCGTTAGAATAAACAGTGGGAACTACATGCATTTTCCAAATTTTAGGAACAAGAAAATATACAATGTTTCATTTCAATTTCATTTCAATTTTATTTCAATTAAATGAAAATCTATACAACAAATGTGCGTTTAAAAGTAATTTGTCACTTTTTTATTGCAATGTTCGTTTGCGTTATTAAACTGATATCCAAACCATCTCGAAAAACATCTGTGTGTATTTTTATCTTTTTCTATTTTTTCAAACCCTAGGTTTTCTTTGTTGTTTAACGTCCCTCTCGAGAATGGTTGAAAATAAAACAACCACAATTTGTAATTTTTCGTAATATGTCAGCCCACAACCTACGAGTATTACATAAAAATAAGTCGGGGTTCCACGGTATCGTTATGATTCAAGACCTCTGACATTGCTAGAATGTCTTGATTCTTGATAAGCAGATTTTTATATGTGCACATGCTCCACTAAATAACATATATTCAAACTGTTTCATGCAGAAAAATTCTTCTATCGTTTAACTCTTTACAACTTACTGAACTGTGAGACAACATTTGCTTAATGTTCACGTCATCGAAGTATAACTTTACCTTTTCCCAGCAAACACTTTCAAGCGCGATAGAAGCGTAAATAAATATAAAATACCATTCTAATTAGTTTATAACTTTTCTTATTTTATGTGATTTTAGCAAATATAAAAAAGAAGGAAATAGGAATTCAATTGAAGATTAAAATTACTCTTGAAAGTGCATGAAAAATGCATGATTGCTTGGAATGGTATATGCGCGATTTTGTGTCAGAAATAGGAAATGGTAATTGAGTAAAAATGCGTAACTGTGGGGAATGGGTTAACAAACTACTGAAAGGCAATTAAAGGCATACAAATTTAAAGAAGAAAATATTTAATTTTATTTTTGGTTTAATAAAAGGTATGTACCGTATATACTCGCCTATAAGTCAGTCCGCCTATAAGTCGGTTGTATTTTTTGACGTTATTTTGGTGGGATTTGCTATTGACCAGCTTATAAGTCGGTACAACTTTTTTGCCAAAATCTGGTGACAATTTCAAGTAAATCCATTGATATTTTAACCTGGTTTCAATTAATATTTTTCGATATGACACTGATATTTAATCTTTAATTATGAAACATAAAGGCAATGTTACTTAAAATGCAAATAAAATCCTTAAAATATGTATATTCTTGTACCTCATATATAATCTAAGAATACATAAATTATATGTCCTGACAATTTCTTTGATAATCGTCGGAAATGCAAATTTTTTAGCCCCCAGAAAAATACCAATCTCTTTATGACTCGCCTATAAGTCGGACATAGAGTTTTAGATCAATATTTAACTCTCAAAATACCGACTTATAGGCGAGTATATACGGTATTTAAATTTGTAGCTGCTATACAGATTTATATTGTTACATTTGATGACGATCCAGATACAGTTTTCTTTTGTATAAAAATGAAAGATAGATATAAAACGTAAATTGGAAGACCGCAATAATACAAAGAACAATGATGATATATAACTTTGCTTCCCTTCTTCTTCCTTGGTTTTCTGAAGGGTTACATTTTCTCTCTGAGTCTAGAAAAAGATATAATTAAATAAAATTAAAAAATGTATGTTTAAGATTTAAATCCCAAATTATAGTTTGAGAGACTTCTAAGTGCTTAACTGTTCTTTGTTTACTCGTACAGATAAAAAATACAATTGTTTATTAAAGCAATTGATTTTTTTTCTTTTGTTTGAATGACAATATCAAAAAATTGATTATGATTCAATTCTTGATAAGAGTGATGGAAATGATGACTTTTAATAAGACTGTTGATTTTTTGTTTTATCAATTTGTTTGTCCATAACTTAACTCATTTATATAAAGTGTTCATACATGTACGTAGAACATACTCTTGCTTATAAAGTCAACGGTGAGAAATAAACCCCGTATGAAGGTACATTGCTGCAAAGGTAGGTGTATCTGACGATTGAAAAGTTATAAATCATCACATTTTTTCACAAAGATTGGTTGTTCGATCAAAAACAAAATAGATACCGTAAATCTGGAAATGTTTACTGTAGATAAATTTTTAGCAAATTTGCGCGTGCATTGCATTCGCAAAAATATTTTTCTTAAAAATAAATCAACATGTGAAGAATTTTTTTTTCTGAGAGCTCGTGTCTTTTTTTTAACTCAGTGAATAGGCGTCGGTAAGCACTGCGGGTCATTTTAAAAAGAAACCTGTTTATTCAAGGAATCACTGCCTAGTTAGTATAGTATGCCAGGGCATCAACAATAGTGGGAGACATGGAATAATTTGCATAACAGGCGAAGCCTGGCATACTATACTAACTAGACAGTGATTCATTATATTTCCATTTCATTGTGAAATAAATTGTAGATTTAGACTTTAAAAATGCAGACATAGATTTAAGGATTCCCATCCCAATTTCAATAGGCCTCGCCAACTGACGTCAAATACAACGGCAGCCGCACGAAATTTTCATGCATATTTGGCCTCCTTAGCGTCAGACTCATAGACGGATACGCACGAGATTTGCATGCGTACTAGGCTTCCTTAGCTCCTGACCTATCGACCTGCCTAGTTTATATTCCGGCAGAATTATCAGGAAATTAACTCCGCTTACTTTCAATGAGTTATCATAGAGAAAAAAATTAGAAATGGAAATATACTACTATAACTACAAGTTAATTACCCATGACTGTAAATTGCCCTCATTGTATGCAATATCGTCCGATGGTTTGACAAGCACTGAGGCGGCATGCCCCTTTTTAAATTATTTTGCCAATAAAGAGAGAACTGTTATTTTATCTAACCGTGTATCAACACGGGCGATAACTCGACCTCAGTGCATTTACTAGAGAGTTCCAAACACCAAACGTTGAGAAAATTAGTTATATTTTTTACTTCATTTGGATTATATCTTAGGTTAAAAGACACACACAACCTCATAAATGTTTGTTATAATCAATGAAGAAGTTATTTTCAGTGCAAATCCTTTTACATGTATTTTATCAGGATTGTTTCGGAGCGAGTCTGCAATTTCTTGCCACGTTACGAGTAAATTGGTGGTATTCTAACTGTGCATACTAATTTGAAACAATACCTGGTTTGAAAATGTTCAGTTATTTTTATTTTTAGCGCCAGTGACAATTCGCAAAAATTTGAAGCATAAAAATTAGTCAACAGCTTTTTGACCCAAATTCGCAAAAATAAATTTCCAGATTTACGGGTATTGTTTATCATAAACCCAACAATCTTTTTAAAATAGCTGATTTCAAAAGATCATAGATTTGTGAGTGATTATATCTACTGGAGTTTGTGGTTATTAGAAATCAAGTCTTCCGACAATTTGTTGGAATTCCCATGGGTATCAAATGCGCACCGTTATTGATAGAAATATAATTTAATTCCTGTGAAGCAGAATTTGGACATCTAGATGTATCGATGACGTATTATTAATAATTATTATTGTTATTTCCATTAATAATGTGCAACGATATAACCCGTCGACCTTGAAATAAAGGATACCACAAAGTTTGACACATCTTTCTTATATTTTAATATTTTAGAAAAAAAGACGTTAATGGTCATAACTAGTAATCAACAAGGCTATATCGTAAACGTGATGATTTTAACCTTTTGATCGTCAGCTTCCCTTGTTTATGCGGCAATATACCCTTGTCACCTGACCTCGAATACTGTTCGATATATCCATATATTTCCTTGTATATAAAGTTGAAAGCTAGAAAGTTTTAAATTTTTGATTTGATAAAATTGTGTAATTTCAAATTTTCCAAGCACTCATTTGAATTTTGAAGTATCCACATCTGATTTATACAATTTTCCCGATATATTTATAAATTGTTTTACAGTACTCCCGAAGTTTCTCCTTCATGACTATTAATAGTTTAGTGAAGAGTAATCTATAAAGAGAGAAAATCTGTAGTTATTGGATCCCAGTTTGAAACTTTGTAAGGTTTTTAAATACCGTTTTGAATCCAATTAAGCTATGGTATTCAGATTCCTTTCAGATGTTGGCAATATTAAAAATATTCAAAACTGTTATGATTTTGAAGAATCTCCCCCTTAGAATGAAAGCTATGGGTATGAGTTTTATAATTAAATCCCAGTTCCTCTTAGATAGAACTTAAATATATGTCATGGGCCTTACAAAAAAAAAACCAAAAACCTACAACGTTGTTACCCGCTTTGTCAGCAGAAACCATTATGTACTGATCGTTTAATTTAGCAAAATCGTCTTTCACTTCTGATTTATTTTTCACATAATAAATTTCATCACTTTCAATATACACATGTATTTGATTTACTAAAATTATTATATATTTTCCAACATTGTTCCACCTTTATTTTCTAATGCACATTTTGTATGTCCCACGTCTAGCTTCACACAAAATACTCATTTTGAAACCTTGAATCTAAATATATTTTTTGAAAAATTATTAATGAAAGTTAAAAAATATCTTTAGATAAAATCCATCCATTTCTATATTACAGGGAGTTCGAGGATTTCAAGTAGATTTCGTTAAGCCTAACTCTTGGTGCATCACTATTAGAAAGTAGTCATCACATTTATTAGGGTAAGGTTACATTTTGATAGTTTGAGTGGGTCTTTGTCCCCCCGAAATAACTAGATTAAAACTGTTTATTGTGTTACGAAGGCTTAATGTTTACCTAAACATCCTCTTATATGATCACAATATTCAGGTCTCCTACATGCACATTTTGACTGACATTGAACACCGTAGTTTGGATACCGGCAAGGAATTTCGCATTTTCTTCCAAAATATCCCGGTAGACATTCTAAAGAAACAAAAATGATGATCTTTTTTACACAATGCTACCCATTTAATAAATAAGAATCAATAAGATTAGGAAAAAAATCCAAATGTTTCAATGGTGTATTTCAGAGTAACCTTCATCAGATATGCTGAATGTTAATAGAGGACGAGACACGTTTGAAATTATTAGAACTTCAGGAGAGACCGTAAGAGAACCATCTGAAAAAATCAAATAAGTACTTAATAAGCAATGTTTATTTAAGCATAATTTAAAATTAATGTTGAAGGATATTTGTATTGGATCATTAAAATATATGCCTTCACATCCTGTGATGGAACTACAATTCTCCATTTCACAGTTACAAAACATCTGACAACCCCACCCGTAGTTAGGATAGCGACAAGGTTCAAGGCAGCTAGGACCAAAAAATCCAGGCTTGCATTCTAAAGAAAAGATATTGAAAACATTCAAAAAACAATTCACTACTTCAGGTATGTTTTCAATAATAACATTTGTCAGATATTTCTTTATTAAATCTATGACTGTTAGTGAAACACGTCATTTATCATCTTGATTTTTCTTAATTTGTTGCGCCATTCTGGGATCAGAAAACGAGATGATTTAAAATAAAATGACTGGATTGCGGACTTCATTACCATAACCAATGTAATTAACTTATGATATTCAAATTGTACTTTGAATTACAAGTACATGTAGTTTCAAGCAATACTTTTACCCAATGTCCTTTTTGCAGAAAACTTTCATCAAATCAATATATTCCTATTTGCCGGAACATAATGTATATTGATCAAAGTGTAACGACTTAAATCAATAAACAATTCAACTTAATGTTTCGAATTTGTCGTTTTTATTTACAGTGTTGCAATAGACTCCACATGGTACTGTGATTTAAGAGTTTAATTGCCCTTAAAAATAAAGAGATGGTTAAAGTCTCAATGCGGGACGCGGATACTGTCCTTCTGAAGAGACGTATTAACCAATATTCAATAGTCGCAGTAGTAGCAAACATAAGGAAGAACCTTCATCGCCAAAAAACTAGAAGTGGTAACTACAAGTCTACATTTGTACATGTAGCCCTTCACCGGCAAGTGGTGGCATCTCATTACATGTATGACTGACAAAAGGTTCAAAAGGTTCGTTAAAAATAAACATACGAAGGGTGTTTAACAATGACGTAGACTATGTTTAATTGTTTACAGCTTTGCAAACATTAAAACAATATTCTTCTCAAGTATTGTATGGCCATATTTTGTTCGATGTTTCTTTCAAATAGTAAATTCTGAGTAGTATAATTATATCTTTTATGATAACATTTTTGGACAAGTTTTGGAAAGGTTTGTATAGTCCGCGGACGCATGAACAAAACCGGGAATAATTTAAGCATGTAACTGTTCCAGTTGCATCCGTTGCTGTAGTAATATGTAAAACATCATATTAAAAATTATTTCAGTGAAAACAGAACCTTGGTAATTTGTCAAGTTTTCACGTAGATAAGACAGGGTTTTGTCGCAGTATAAGAAATACCTAGTTTTGCCATCAGAAGTCATTTTTTACTTTAAATGAATTATTGAAATGCTCAAAAGACAAATGAAAAGCATAAACGACAGTAATTAATAATAATAATGAATATATTGTCATGAAAGGTAAAATACGCTTGCTTTTTTGTGCCCATGTGAACTTTTATGTTTCCTTCATTGCTACACAATTTTCTTATTTAATGAATTCCATGTGTTATGATGAATTTTGAAGTTCATGATCATAATATTGCTTTTTACTACGACAAAAAAGAAATGAATTAGCATGGAGAAACTATATTTTGTCCCTATTCACGAATTTTCGGGAAAAGCCTCGTACTTTCAATACAGTTCAAAATGGTAATATATTAAAGAGAATTATTTCAAGCCTTGATAGAAAACTGCAATAAAAGTAACATATACTAAATAGTAATACTTGGTATTGGGAATAGTGCTCTTACCTGAACATCCGTTATCGGCTGGATTCCACTCTTTGCATGCTTCTCCAGTGCTTAAATTTAAAGGCTTGTTACATGTATAAGGACAATATATATTATGTATACTATTTAGAGAGAGAGAGAGAGAGAGAGAGAGAGAGAGAGAGAGAGAGAGAGAGAGAGAGAGAGAGAGAGAGCAATATTTGAAGATATTTGTTTTTTAAATTCTTCTGAAATTGAAATTACATACCTGGTTAATATTTCTTTTGTCAAACATGTCTTGAAAACACGCACAGTACAAATCAGAGTACAGAATAGAACTCGACAACTTACAGCCATTTAAATTTCTTTGCTCTTGATTAATATAGATTTATTAATTTTGTGAGAGCTACATATAATGACGTATTGATACAAGTAGGATGAGATTTATAAATTATCAAAAGATAATTTATTTCCTGGTAGATAATATTTCCTGATAAGAAAGACTTT
The DNA here is from genome assembly GCA_003671525.1 of Saccostrea glomerata. Lineage (NCBI taxonomy): Eukaryota > Metazoa > Mollusca > Bivalvia > Ostreida > Ostreidae > Saccostrea > Saccostrea glomerata. The sequence goes on from PRKT01000739.1 coordinate 63,763, forward strand.
GTTGTATTTCCTGATTTGATCAGTGCAGAATTTATTTATCTTTACTAAAGGGAAAAAGAAAAGCAAAGTAAGCTTTTGAAGTAAATGAATGTATTATTCGAATATATTTTCCAACATTATTCCATTATTTTTTCTAATGCACATTTTGTTTGCAATGCCTACAGTGTAGCTTTATAGAAAATACCCATTTTGAAACCTTGAACCTGAATACATGTACATATTTATTTTTTTTTAATAATTCGTTATGAGAATAAATGTCTTAAGAAACAGTCCATAAATTTCTATTTTACAGACAGTTTGAGGAATTCCTTTAGACAAACTCTTTGTACAAATTTATTAATCACATTTATGAGGGTCAGGTAACATTTTGATATTTTTGAGCGGGTCTTTGTCTCCAAAATTACACAAATCAAAACTGTTTATTGTGTTACGAAAGTTAATGTTTACCTAAACATCCTCTTATATGATCACAATATTCAGGTCTCCTACATGCACATTTTGACTGACATTGAACACCGTAGTTTGGATACCGGCAAGGAATTTCGCATTTTCTTCCAAAATATCCCGATAGACATTCTAAAGAAACAAAAATGATGATCTCTTTTACACAATGCTAACCATTTACTAAATAAGAATCAATAAGATTTGAAAATAAATGTTTCTCCAATTTCAATTTTGTATTCAGTAACCTTCATCGGATACGCTGAATGCAGGACGAGACACGCTTGAAATATTCAGAACCTCACGTGAGACCGTTAGAGAAACATCTGAAGATAATCAAATCAGCAGAAAATAAGTAATGTTTAGTTACATTGTATATATAATTTAAAAATAAATGTTGAGGGATATTTGCATCAAATCAATGAAATTGTATGCCTTCACATCCTGTGATGGAACTACAATCCTCCATGTCACAGTTACAAAACATCTGGCAACCCCTCCCATAGTTAGGATAGCGGCAAGGTTCAAGGCAGTTAGGACCAAAAAATCCAGGCTTGCATTCTAAAGAAAAGATTTAGAAAACGTTCCATTAAACAAATCACTATTAAAGGTACATGTATATTTTCAATAATAAAATTTGTTAGAAATATTTTTATAAGAATTTATTACTGTTAGTTAACACGTCTTTTATCATATCGATTTTCTTAATTTGTTGAGCCATTCCGAAATCAGAAGACGGAATGATTACAACTAATATGACAGGATAGCGTACTTCATCTCCATAACCAATGTAATTTCTGATGTTCAAATTGTACTTTCAATTACAAGTACATGTAATTTCAAGCAATTTTTTTTACCCAATGTCCTTTTTGCAGAACACTTTCATCACATCAATATATTCCCATTTACCGGAACATAATGTATATTGATCAAAGTGTAACGACTTGAATCAATAGGCAATTCAACTTAATGTTTCGAATTCGTCGTTTTTATTTACACGATTGCAATAGACTCCACATGGTACAGTGATTTAAGAGTTTAATTGCCCTTAAAAATAAAGAGATGGTTAAAGTCCCAATGCGGGACGCGGATACTGTCCTTCTGAAGAGACGTATTAACCAATATTCAATAGTCGCAGTAGTAGCAAACATAAGGAAGAACCTTCATCGCCAAAAAACTAGAAGTGGTAACTACAAGTCTACATTTGTACATGTAGCCCTTCACCGGCAAGTGGTGGCATCTCATTACATGTATGACTGACAAAAGGTTCAAAAGGTTCGTTAAAAATAAACATACGAAGGGCTAATTGCCATAAAACATGTGTATTTGTTACCGAACGCGTATAGTTGAAATATGAAATTAATCTATTTATATAGTAAATATGCTTATATTTTTTTCACTAATAAAATAATAAAATGATGTGGACTTTAGAAGATAAAACTACTACTTATAGAATGAATTAATTACATTGTACCCAGTTGAAACAACCATGCATGTATTTCCGTGCCAAGGCGATTCTGAGTAAAATAACAATTTTTTTTTTATAAATTCACAATTGTCTGTTGACGTATTGCATAAAAACACTTGAATTTTAAAATTCTAATGCAAAATATTCTATATTAATGTGTCTTTTGTATTCTTTTATGATGATTATTTTAGCTAACTTCTACATGTATCTGTAGACATTTCCCGGCCGTGATTATACTCGGTCAAGATGATGGCATTCAAATTATTTGTAATAGATAAAATTTTTAAAACTAAATAAGTAATGTCCTGTCATAGTTTTTATTGAACAGAGAAATGTACGAGAGAGAGAGAGAGAGAGAGAGAGAGAGAGAGAGAGAGAGAGAGAGAGCAATATAAGAAGATATTTGTTTTTTTTAAATTCTTCTGAAATTGAAATTACATACCTGGTTAATATTTCCTTTGTCAGACATGTCTTGAAAAAACGCATCGTACAAATCAGAGTACAAAATAAAACTTGAAAACTTACAGCCATTTACATTTCTTTGCTCTTGATTAATATAAATTATTAATTTTGTGAGAGCTATATATAATGACGTATTGATACAAGTAGGATGAGATTTATAAGTTTTCAATAGGTTATTTATTTCCTGATAGATAATATTTCCTGATAAAAAAGTCTTTGTTGTATTTCCTGAACTGATCAGTGCAGAATTTAAAATGAAAAAGAAAGGCAAACTAAGCTTTTGAAGTAAATGAAAACTTTTATTTGAATATTTATTCCAACATTGTTCCTTCTTTTTTTTCTAATGCACAGTTTGTATGCAAATCCTACAGTGTAGCTTCATGTAAATACTCATTCTGAAACCTTGAACCTGAATACATGTATGTATATAATGTATTTTATACAAATTCAACATGAGAATTAATGTCTTTAGATACAGTCCATAAATTTCTATGTTATAGACAGTTTGGGGAATTCCTGTAGAGAAAATCTTTGTACATCACAATCAAAATTTAATATTCCCATTTATTAGTGTCAGGTAACATTTTGATATTTTTGAGTTGGTCTTTGTCTCCGAAAATAACACAAATCAAAAATGTTTATTGTGTTACGAAAGTTAATGTTTACCTAGACATCCTCTTATATGATCACAATATTCAGGTCTCCTACATTTACATTTTTGCAGACACTGAACGCCGTAGTTTGGATACCGGCAAGGGATTTTGCATTTTCTTCCGAAATATCCAGGTGGACATTCTTTAGAAAGAAAAGATGAACTTTTTTTACACATTGATACACATTTACTAAGAATCCATAAGATTTGAAAATAAATGTTTCCTGAATTTAATTAGTGTGTTTCAGTAACCTTCATCCGATGCGTTGAATGTAAATGCAGGATGAGACGCGCTTGAAATAATTGGAACCTCAGGTGAGACCGTTAGAGAACCATCTGAAGAAAATCAAATAAGTAGTAAATAAGCAATGTTTAGTTAAATATAATGTAGAAATAAATGTTTGAAAATATATGCCTTCACATCCTGTGATGAAACTACAATCCTCCATTTCACAGTTACAAAACATCTGACAACCCTTCCCGTAATTAGGATAGCGGCAAGGTAGGCAGTTAAGACCAAAAAAAATCCAGGCTTGCATTCTACAAAAAGATAACAAAACATTCGACAAAAGAATTAATTACTAAATTATGTTTTCAATAATAAAATTTGCTAGATATATCTTTATTCAAAGAGTAAGAGGTATCTTATGCATAAAATGGCCCTGTACTTATACTGTAAACTAACTATTATTGGCGTCATCTTTTATTCGTGAATTGTCGGTTTCAAATTATTCTGCGACGATTAATTTTCGCGACTCTAAGAACATTCCTTAAAATTCAAAGGAAAATAATTGGTTCGCGGCGATTAATATTCGCGAGTGAAAGAAGATCGCGAAACTTGCGGATATTTCTTCCACGCGAATAAAAGTTTGTTTACAGCATCAATTAATTAGCTATCACCCTCTTTTCAATTCCATATATCAAAATACAGAAGATTCTTAGTGCTTTCATTTTCTATAATAAAATTTCGTTTTTGAGAATCCAGATATTGGAAAACAAGGTTTGAGAAATTGCAATGTTCTTGAAATTTGCAGAAAACATGCGTATTTGATTACATTTAGAAAAGAATTAAAAAATGAGCACAGCCCACGATCTAAAAAATAAAATATGTTTTTTGATCTTCAGAAACAGAGCTATCATAATGTATTTGCATATTTTGGATCAGAGGTTGTGCTCTATATGAACTATTGAAAAAATGCTTCAACTATAGGTCATTTTCAAAGGAATTTACAGGATATGGAGGAAAATGACGCATTTTATGACGTCATAATGTATTGACTAGATGGGAAATAACGTCACAACTAATAGATACGTGGTCACCAACACTCCAACTGATAAATACTTCATTTGCAACCTAAATTGATCGCTTTTGATTTTTCAGAAATTCTCAGGGCCAAATAAGGCCCAAAGTGGCTCTTGCTCTTTATGATTATAAATTTAACAAGTTATTTATCATCCTGACTTTTCTTAATTTGTTGGGCCATTCTGAGATCAGAAAATGGTATGATTTAACATAATATGACTGGATAGCGGACTTCATCACCATAACCAATGTAATTAACCTCTGATGTTTAAATTGTACTTTGAATTACAAGTACATGCAGTTTCAAGCACAACTTTTACCCAAATGTCCTTTTTGCAGAACACTTTCATCACATCAATATATTCCTATTTACCGGAACATATGTATATTGATCAAAGTGTAACGACTTGAATCAATAAACAATTCAACTTAATGTTATGAATTTGTCATTTTTCTTTACACGATTGCAATAGACTCCACATGGTGCAGTGGTTTTAGAGTTTAATTGCCCTTAAAAATAAAGAGATGGTTAAAGTCCCAATGCGGGACGTGGAGACTGTCCTTTTCAAGACAGTATTAACCAATATTCAAAAGTCGCAGTAGTAGCAGACATAAGAAAGAACCCTCGTCACCAAAAGGCTAGAAGTGGTGACTACAAGTCTAAATTTGTAGCTCTCTACCAGCAAATGGTGGCAACTCAATATGACTGACAAAGGTTCAAAAGGAACGTTTAAAATAAACATAGAAGGGTTGTTTCAAAAAGTCCTAGACAATGTTTTCTTTAGTAATATGAAAAAATTCAAACTAAATATCATTTCAGTGAAAACAAACAGAACCTTGTTAATATGTCAAGTTATCACGTAGATAGGGGAGAGTTTTGTCGGAGTATAAGAAAAACCTACTCCTACCAATAGAAGTAGGTTTTCACTTTAAATGAATTATTGAGATGCTCAAGAGACAAGTGAAAATCATAAACGACAGTAATTAATAGTAATAATGACTATATAATGCCATGAAATGTGAAATACGCTTGCTTTTTTGTGCCCATGTGCACTTTTATGTTTCCTTCATTGTTACTTTATTTTCTTATTGAAAACATTCCATGTGTTATCATGAAATATGAAGTTCATTATCATAAAATGTTGTTTTTATAACGACAAGAAGAAAATGGTTTAGCATGGAGAACCTATATTTTGTCATGAGTTTTTGGAACACGCCTTTTACTTTCAATTTGGTTAAAAATAGTAATATATTGAGAAAAATTATTTCAAGCCTTGATAGAAAACTTACAGTAAAAGTTGCTTATACTAAATATTGATTTTTGGTATTGAAAATACTGCTCTTACCTGCACATCCGTTATTCTTTGGATTCCATTCTTTGCATGCTTCTCCAGTGCTTAAATTTAAAGGCTTGTTAAACGTATAAGGACAATATATATATAAAATGCATATCAATTACAGAGAGAGAGAGAGAGAGAGAGAGAGAGAGAGAGAGAGAGAGAGAGAGAGAGAGAGAGAGCAACATACGACGACATTTTTATAATTCTACTGAAATTGAAATAACATACCTGGTTGATATTTCTTTTGTCAAACATGTCTTGAAAACACGCACTGTACAAATCAGAGTACAGAATAGAACTCGATAACTTACAGCCATTTAAATTTCTTTGCTCTTGTTGAATATAAATTATTAATTTTGTAAGAGCTGCATATAATGACGTATTGATACAAGTAGGATGAGATTTATAAATTATCGATAGGTTATTTCTTTCCTGGTAAATAATACTTCTGATAACAAAGTCTTTGTTGTATTTCCTGAACTGATCAGTGCAGAATTTATATATCTTTACTAAAAGGAAAAAGAAAGTAAAATTTTGAAGTAAATGAAAAGTATTATTCGAATATATTTTCCAACATTGTTCCATCTTTTTTTTTTAAAATGCACATTTTGTATACAAATCCTGCAGTGTAGCTTCATATAAAATACTCATTTTAAAGCCTTGAACCTGAATACATGTATATATATTTTTTACAAATTCGTTATGAAAATTGATGTCTTTAGATACAATCCATAAAATTCTATTTTACAGACAATTTGAGGAATTCCTTTAGACAAACTCTTTGAACATTACATGTACAATTAAGATTTAATAATCAAATTTATTAGGGTCAGGTAACATTTTGATATTTTTGAGCGGGTCTTTGTCTCCCAAAATTACACAAATCAATACTGTTTATTGTGTTACGAAAGTTAATGTTTACCTAAACATCCTCTTATATGATGACAATATACAGGTCTCCTACATTTACATTTTTGCAGACACTGAACGCCGTAGTTTGGATACCGGCAATGAATTTCGCATTTTCTTCCAAGATATCCAGGTGGACATCCTTTAGAAAAAAAAGATGAACTTTTTAACACCATGATACACATTTACTAAGAATCAATAAGATTTGAAAATAAATGTTTTCTGAATTTCACTAGTGTATTTATAACCTTTATCCGATACGTGGAATGTAAACACAGGATGAGTCGCGCTTGAAATAATTGGAACCTCAGGTATAACCTTTATAGATCCATCTGGAGAAAATCAAATAAGTAGTAAAAAAGCATTGTTCAGTTAAATAAAATATAGTTCTAAATAAATGTTGAAGGATATTTGCATTGAATGTTTGAAAATATATGCCTTCACATCCTGTGATGGAACTACAATTCTCCATTTCACAATTACAAAACATCTGACAACCCCTCCCGTAGTTAGGATAGCGGCAAGGTAGGCAGTTACGACCAAAAAATCCAGCCTTGCATTCTAAAGAAAAGATAACAAAACATCCAACAAAAGAATTTATTACTAAATTATATTTTCAATAACAAAATTTGCTAGATATTTCTTTAATCAAATGTATTGTTATTAGTTAAACAAGTCATTTATCATCTTGACTTTTCTTAATTTGTTGGGCCATACTGAGATCAGAAAACGGAATGATTTAAAATAATATGACTGGATAGCGGACTTCAATACCATAACCAATGCAATTAACTTCTGATGTTCAAATTGTACTTTGAATTACAAGTACATGTAGTTTCAAGCAATACTTTTACCCAATGTCCTTTTTGCTGAACACTTTCATCACACCAATAAATTCCTATTTGCCGGAACATATGTATATGGATCAAAGTGTAACGACTTGAATCAATAAACAATTCAACTTAATGTTTCGAATTTGTCATTTTTATTTACACGATTGCAATAGACTCCATGTGATACAGTAAATCATTTAAGAGTTTAATTGCCCTTAAAAATAAAGAGATGGTTAAAGTCCCAATGCGGGACGTGGAGACTGTCCTTCTGAAAAGACGTATTAATCAAGATTTCGTGTCACAGTCGAAGCAGAAATAAGATGGAACTCTCATCGCCAAAAGGCTAGAAGTGGGGACTACAAGTCTAAAGTAGCTCTCTACCGGCAAATGGTGGCAACTCAAAAGGAACGTTTAAAATAAACACAGAAACTAAAAATTATTTCAGTGAAAACAAACAGAACCTTGTTGATATGTCAAGTTTTCACGTAGATAGTAAAGAGTTTTGTCGGAGTATAGAAAAAACCTACTCCTACCAATAGAAGTCGGATTTCACTTTAAATGAATTATTGAGATGCCCAAGAGACAAGTGAAAAGCATACACGACTGTAATTAATAATAATAATGTTTATATAATGTCATGAAACGTAAAATGCGCTTGCTTTTTTTGTGCTCATGTGCACTTTTATGTTTCCTTCGTTGTTTATTTATTTTCTTATTAAATGCATTCCATGTGTTATCATGAAATATGAAGTTCATTATCATAAAATGTTGCTTTTTAAAACGACAAGAAAAAAAACGGTTTAGCATGGAGAACCTATATTTTGTCCCTATTCATGATATTTTGGGACACGCCTTTTACTTTTAATTTTGTTAAAAATAGTAATATATTGAGAAGAATTATTTTAAGCCTGGATAGAAACCTTACAGTAAAAAATGCTTATACTAAATATTGATTCTTGGTATTGAAAATACTGCTCTTACCTGCACATCCGTTATTCTTTGGATTCCATTCTTTGCATGCTTCTCCAGTGCTTAAATTTAAAGGCTTGTTACACGTATAAGGACAATATATTTAATGCATATCAATTACAGAGAGAGAGAGAGAGAGAGAGAGAGAGAGAGAGCAACATAAGACATTTTTGTTAATTCTACTGAAATTAAAATAACATACCTGGTTGATATTTCTTTTGTCAAACATGTCTTGAAAACACCCACTGTACAAATCAGAGTACAGAATAGAACTCGACAACTTACAGCCATTTAAATTTCTTTGCTCTTGATAAAAATATATTATTAATTTTGTAAGAGCTGCATATAATGACGTATTGATACAAGTAGGATGAGATTTATAAATTATCAATAGATAATTTCTTTCCTGGTAGATAATATTTCCTGATAACAAAGTCTTTGTTGTATTTCCTGAACTGATCAGTGCAGAATCTATTTATCTTTACTAAAAGGAAAAAGAAAGTAAGCTTTTGAAGTAAATGAATGTATTATTCGAATATATTTTCCAACATTGTTCCATCTTTTTTTTTTAAAATGCACATTTTATATACAAATCCTGCAGTGTAGCTTCATATAAAATGCTCATTTTAAAACCTTGAACCTGAATACATGTATATATATATTTTTTACAAATTCGTTATGAAAATTGATGTCTTTAGATACAGTCCATAAAATTCTATTTTACAGACAATTTGAGGAATTTCTTTAGACAAACTCTTTAAACATTACATGTTCAATTAAGATTTAATAATCAAATTTATTAGGGTCTGGTAACATTTTGATATTTCTGAGCGGGTCTTTGTCTCCCAAAATTACACAAATTAGAACTGTTTATTGTGTTAGGAAAGTTAATGTTTACCTAAACATCCTCTTATATGATCACAATATACAGGTCTCCTACATTTACATTTTTGCAGACAATGAACGCCGTAGTTTGGATACCGGCAATGAATTTCGCATTATCTCTTAAAATATCCAGGTAGACATTCTTTTAAAAAAATATGAACTTTTTTTTTACACCATGATACACATTTACTAAGAATCAATAAGATTTGAAAATAAATGTTTTCTGAATTTCACTAGTGTATTTATAACCTTTATCCGATACGTGGAATGTAAACACAGGATGAGACGCGCTTGAAATAATTGGAACCGCAGGTAAAACCGTTAGAGAACCATCTGAAGAAAATCAAATAAGTAGTAAAAAAGCATTGTTCAGTTAAATAAAATATAGTTCTAAATAAATGTTGAAGGATATTTGCATTGCATGTTTGAAAATATATGCCTTCACATCTTGTGATGGAACTACAATTCTCCATTTCACAATTACAAAACATCTGACAGCCCCTTCCGTAGTTAGAATAGCGGCAAGGTAGGCAGTTAGGACCAAAAAATCCAGGCTTGCATTCTAAAGAAACGATATTGAAAACATTCGATAAAACAATTCACTACTTAAGGACAGATGATACAAACAAAAATGCAAACATTTGTCAAAACAATTGAAAATAACAATTTGAGCCATATTTAATGAGTAAAATGAATAGGTTTCACTGCGTAGTTTTTATTTTTTATTCAAGTTTTGACTAAAATGGAATGTGAAGTGAAGACATATTTGTATAGATTAATGAGGTTGGTTTCAGAGAGGTAGAATTTTGAACTCATAGAAGGTTTACAACTTATTTTTATTCTACCAATTTATCATTTGCACCATTTTCAATGAAATTAGGCAAAAAAATATATACAAATCCAGGCATCATTTTTTTTTTGTTTGTATCATCTAGTCGTAAGGTAAGTTTTCAATAATAATTTTTTATTATGCATAAAAACATCATTTCTCGACCCCGGGCAAAATCAAAATTCCAAAACCTTACTGCACATCTATGACACCACCAACCATCTCCCAAAAGATGATTATGCTACCCTATAAAATGTAGGAAGAGTTCAGGGAACAAGGAGCTTTTTTCAACCCCCATTTGACCCCCCGGGGCAGAATGAAAATTCCAAAACCTTACTGCACATGAACATGACATCATCAACCATCTCCCAAAAGATGATTAGGCTACTGTGTAAAATGTATGAGGAGGTCAGGGAACAAGGAGCTTTTTGCATAAAAACTTCGTTTTTGACCCCCCGGGGCAGAATGAAACTTTACTGCACAATCATGAACATGACACCAGCAACCATCTCCCAAAAGATTATTAGGCTACTGTGTAAAATGTAGGAGGAGTTCAGGGAAGAAAAGTGTGACAGACGGACGGACGGACATGAGTAACAACAATATACCCGAACTTTCTTTAGATGGATTGATTGTATATTGTATAACGTCCCTCGGGAGAATTTTTCACTCATATGGAGACGTCACCGTATGCCGGTGAAGGGCTTCAAATTTTGATCTTTACTCGGCACTAAGGGCCATTGAGCAGTGATCGATCTCTATCGTGCCAATGCCTGCCGCTGACACGGGGCCTTGGTTTTTAAGGTCTCATCCGAAGGACCCGCAACTTTCACCTCAAAGTGCCGAGTGCATGGCAGAGGAACAGTTGCTACACTTTTTATCGACTTGGTCAGTCGCGGCCGAGATACGAACTCACGACCTCCCGATCACGGAGCAAACGCTCTACCGACTGAGCTTACGTGAACGGTAACTTTCTTTAGAAAGTGCAAATATAATTATATAAAAATATTATGAACATGTGTTTTAATTGAAAGATAATTTTAAGCAAAATTATTAAGACTAAATGATGGAAAAGTTGTTTCTTTCCAAGCACCGAGGACATTATTTATTGAACAGCCCTCGTATGATGTAAAAATCAGAACAAGTGAAAATTGTGATAGTTTGAAGTTTAAGAACTTAGAATGATGATCGTTTTAAAACAAACACTAATTTTCATTTAAAGCTTACTTAGAAGCTACATGAGGGTACAAAAGAAATCATTTCCCCAAATCTCAATGGTGAATTGAATTTTGTCAAATTCGAAACACTTTTTACTTCGGGAAACATCGATCACAATCTTGCCTATCTATAAACACATGATACATCTGATACAAATGTATGAAATATATAAATTTGGTAGATAGGGAAGCTAGTGATCGATGTTTTCTAAAACAAAATGTGCTGTAAAATCGATCAAAATTTGCATAAAAGTAAGAAAATTGAAATATTTTTTTTACCTTCCTATGTATCCCATAGCTTCCAACCAATACTCTTTTTGTGGCAGGGTTGACAAAAGGTTTTTATTGTTAAACATTTGCATTATTCCTATATACACCCCAAACCAGGGGCCAAAAAGGTGTCTTAACCTATCTTGTTCTTTTATTATTATTTCAAAAAAAGTAATAAACAATCATAATTTCTAACAATCATAAAATATATAATTAGTGATGCTTATAGTCAGGAAGATCTGGAAATAATAGAATACTGAAGTTTGAAGATCATAGAAGCTATGCTTCGGTTGATTTTAGTTAAAATATTTTGCTAATGACAATCATAATTTTGCACACGAAATCTAACTTCGATGAAAATGAAATCAATATTATTGCCCGATGGACTACTTTTTAAAAATACGCAGTTTTATTTATTCCCTTTTTTAAAATAAAAATAACTCCAACAAATTATTATTTTTTAACATTTAATGATATCCAACTACTAAGAATAATGGACATTGATACTCTTAACCCCATAACTATTGACGATTCTACTGGAATCCCTCTCAATATTCAATGCCCATGAACAGCCTCCTAAACAGATAAACAACGTGATTGACGGTTAAAAACGCGTTGAAACGCACTTTGTATATATTTTAATTATCGACGAACAGCTGTATCATCATTCAATGAGATTTTGCAAAGGTTATAATTTCGCCATTTATTTGTCAAATAAACTTATATTTTACAAAAAAGCTGTTGTTGTTTTTTTTTATCATCTTTTAATTAATTCTTACATTTTCTTTCTTTACTTTACAGCCAGTGATATAATCACACTCTTCTTCCAAGCAGTCACATTTTGATCGACATTTAACACCATGACATGGATATGTACAATTATATTCATAGTAAGGTTGCAATTGTAATTTCAAGGTCAATGTGGTCATTTGCACGAGAAATGCACGAAAGAGAGAAAAGGGGGGTTCCTGTTCAACTTTATGAGCGACCTTTTACATCTTTTCATTCTTAATGAAAACCTTCATTATAAAGTTCAAGAATGCCGACTAGGGAACCCCTTTCTTCACTCGATTTATTCAAATTCTTCTGTTAGATAATATAGTCTGTATGTATTTAAATAAGTTTACCTCGACATCCCTCCATGTGATCACAGTATTTGATGTCACAATAACACCATGATTGACAATGCATTCCGTAGCTTGGGTAGCGGCAGGGTATATCATATCTACCACCATAATATCCTACATTGCAATCTTAAATGACAGTTTGTGAATTCGTTAAAATTTTTGCCACATTGCACACTTTCGTAAGTTGTTTATTTTTTTTTTTTTTGTTTCTTAGTTGTATTGTCAATTTCTTGTACATGTATATTTACAGTTTATTCCGAATTAAATATTTGTTGACTATTCCTACAAAAGGATATACATATCTAAAGCAATGCTTTTGGCCTTTTTTAAACATTAAATATTTGTTATACATGTATGAATAGGTATATACTCCACATAATAAAGAGTTGATGAGAGGGAGAGAGAACGGGAGAGAGAGAGAGAGAGAGAGAGAGAGAGAGAGAGAGAGAGAGAGAGAGAGAGAGAGAGAGAGACGTACTTTTAGCTGTGTTTTTCAAACAAACTACTTCAAACAAATTAATAAATTGCAATAATACATATTAGCTTCTAAATAATATTTCATGCATATTGCCCTATGTTTTCTTAAATATTCCGACCAAATCTAGGACCACAATGACTGCAAATCATTACGAGATGCTTATATGCTCTTATATGTTGTTGGTCAAACATTTTAATTTCCTGTTAATCTGGGAATATAAAAGCCACATAATTAATTTACTTTATAAAACTTTATATTTATTTTTTATAGCTATAAATAATCAATCCTCCGTGCGACTACGGGTCTGCCGCCTCATAATGTACTTTTACAGTTGTCGGCTTACTTTTGCATTAGAAAAATACTGCACATGTATGCCTTTTTTACATTAAAAATGTTCAACATTTAATTCAACGAAAATAACGGGTTATTTCAATGAACATATTAATTCTCCTGGAAGATAACGATAACCACTCTACCCTCAATTCCTGGCCTTAAGCTTACATGTTTTTCCTCTAACACCGTACTTATGATAACTAAAAAGGTTTTACCTTCCATTATCAAACATGTACCTCCGTACATGATACAGGTTTCAATGTCCAAATAAATCGTCAACTGTATTAGGCAGTGCTTTTAGCAAAAGTCCACTAGCAGTCCCTCGATTCCTTCTTATGCAGTAAACAACAATTCATGCAGAGACGTTATTGCCGGTCTCAATTTTGATGCTACTATGTGTAGAGCTATCTTTAGTTGTACATGTCATTGAATTATATTTTACATTTAATTTTACAGTGGACATGAACGACCATCGATAAGAATTCATACCAAACTTTGATGTTCGCTTTAATTGTTTAACACTGTATTATTAGTATTACTTCATGTAATAGTAAATTAGGAATATTAGTTAGGTATACACAATAACCGCATACTAATAACGGTATTGTGGAAAGATACATGAATTTTGTATTTGCTAGATTAACGTCTTCTCAAAACAAATTTGAGCATTTTCTGTTTTTCTTTCTTGTTATTCTTTGGAATATGCAGAGTTGTCCCCTTTAATAATCTTTCTTGCATTTACCGGTATATCTCTCGCACTTTGAGAAACCTCACCGTCTATGGGATTGACCAGCCCGATATATTTCTGTACACAGTCAGAAAAACCTAATAAATAATAGCCATTTTTCAATATGTAGGCTGATTCTTGTTATTAAAGGCACAACTAAAAATAGAGTATTTAGTGAATTATATGCATAGTAACTAACTGAATACTTAATTCTGGACAGAGCTTATAAAGATTTATTCTACACAATACATTCATCTAGATCTGTTATGTCAAAAAGGATACCTGAACTAATTTTTATAAATTTTGTGTCAAAGATGACAGCTTACTGGTTAAATATAGAAATTTAAGCATTATTTGTTATCAAAAACCATTGTCATTTTATATATTAAATAGTCTATAGTTATAAATTTTGCGATAGAATAACTTGCTGTTGGAAACAAACGTTACAGTTATATGTTACATAAAATCAAACAATAACAATGTTTTTGAACAAGTGCTATCTTGAGGTTTTTCGAAAGCTTATTTACACTAAATATTTTTTTCAATAAAATCATATTGTGACATTTACATATAAATCAATAATAAAAATAAATAATGTTTTCATCATGTCCGTGTCCATTGAATATTAATATTTTTTCAGTTTTAATTTACAGGAAGTTATTATTTTATTTATAAAACGAAAACATTATCTATTCCTGGTATAAAGCATTTCCATGATAAAATATATATTCATTTTAAAAATAAAATTAAAATTCTATCTAAACAGAAATCATGAGCACCTGTTGTGGACCTAAGTACATTGCTGAAACCAAGGTTCCACCTAAAAGAATATTTTGACAAAGATTTTAACGATAGGGACCAGCAGCTTCTCTTCAAACTTGTCGATAACGAACAGTCATCTACATGTATCTACATGTATTAGCAATGCAAACTGTGAATATGGAAGTAGGAATAAAATCTAGGAAAGATTTACAGTCATATTTATAGCCCATCTTTGAGAACACCTTTCCGTAGACAATAGCATATTACTGGATTAAGCATCGAAAAACGGTCTTCACATATGGAAATGATGTGAATGTCAAAAGTGGATTTGAAATAATTAGTTAAGAGTGTATATAAGTGTAAAGGAAGTTTTAAATAACACACAGAAACGCAAGAGTAGTCATAGCCATCAGTCATACAATCGACATTCATGAATTATTCGCAAAGTTCTGTTCATCAAAGATGCACCGACGTTGTACTCTGTCTCTTTCATAGTTTGAAATTGTCTATTTATTAAAAAGAAAAATATTATTGAGATTCTTCGACACACGAATAGCGTCTCCACATGAGTGAAAAATTCTCGTGAGGGATGTTAAGCATTATACAATCAATCAATCAATCAATCAATAGACACAAGAATAAAGAGTTAAGTTAGATCATAGTTTCATGGATATTAAAAATTAAGTTATTAGATGTTTCGTGGATCATAATTTTGCAAAGGAAACATGTATGTTCATTAAAGTTATATTTCCCAAAAGGGAATAGACTTTACTATCAGTAATGTTATATATATCAATTAGCCGAGTCCTATTTTCCACCATATTTCAAGTGTAAGTCAACGCCCTGTATATCATTTGACATGTACAATTATTTATCAATCATTGTTTCCAAACTTTGGATAAGTTCTAAAGAATTGAATAGAAGTTTAAAAAAATCCGTTCATGAGAATAAATCACTTTAATTCTATTTTTGCGAAATAAACCAATAAATCTCACTAACTATTCATCTATTTCTATTATCATAATGTAATTAATAGCTAAGTAGGATATGAAATATAATCCTTATTTTAAGGGAAATCAAATGGTATTATGTATATCTTCTCTGTCATAAGAGATATGGTTTATTAGAACAGGACATTTTTAAGAAAGGAATCTATGCATAATGTTCAAGCAGAATTAATGAGAGATGATCCAAACAAAAAATGGATACCTGTATGTGTATTTATTTCTGGGTTTATTTTTGTTGCAAATAATACAGCTTGTAGTTTTCAAAAATATTAAAATTTTAAAGATTCTATGATGTTCAAAATTCTACCTTTCTGTAACCATCCTTACTACATGTAATCCATACAAATGTTTTTAAATTCAAATTCCATTTTTGTGAAAATTTTAATGAATAGTGAAAATCTAAGAGGTTAAATGTATTCATTTTACTCACTGAAACATGACTAAGGTTCTTATTTTCAGTAGTTTTGACAAAAGTTTGTTTGTATCATATATCCTTTAACATAAGTTAAAGATATGCATCTTAAATCAAAACCTTGTGATGTACAACAACCGAGGTTTGTAGAAAATTGAAAAATAAAGATAAAAAATAAACTGAATGAGTGCTATAGAACTAAGAGCAATAATGCTAGAAAGGAGTGCGTTTGGATTTCTGTAACTTCCTGCAGACGTGCACTTTTCTTCCCAACCTAAAAAACAAACATTTTTAAATGAAAATTCACTTCTTTCATAAAGACTAGTAAATAGGTTTAAGGATTTTAGAAAAAAAAGTTTGAGTAATATATGTATATCATATACTTTGAAACAATGTAACTCTCTGGCAAAAATTCTCTTCTGATTGAGTTCGCACTTTTTATGATGTGTTGCAAACGGAATATAGACCACAATGTAAAACTTCAAGAATAGAACTTTTCTATTTATCTTTTGTGTTTCATAGTATGCCATTCTTCATTGTCTAATACAATCTCCAGATTAAGGAAAATTTAAGTAAGAGTTTGACAACAGTTATAATGCAGCTCAAATTTTCATTGCTATTTGATGCAAACTGTTAATCACTCATTTTGACAAAAATTGAACATGTTACTATAGTAATTGGAAACCTTACCTTCATTATACCCCATTCCGTACCCCTCACCTTCACAACCAATCACAGAATTACATTGATCTTCTCTGCATTCACATTCTGACTTGCAATTTAAACCAAAATATGGATATGAGCAATTTCGTTGACATGTCTTTCCGTGGAAACCAGGTGGACACTCTAGAAAAAAAACATACTCTGCATGACTATAATGATTAAAGGATCTTTTTTATTATCATAGTTACTAAAATAATTTTATTAACGTGTAGAAGGTAATGGGAAAATTGAAACTTTGAACCTTTCTGTTAAATTTGCTTTTTTAAAAACTTTTTTAACGAGCATGAATCCTTAGTAATCATCGATTTTCCTCGCAGATCAAAGTTTTTTAATTTTCCTTTTTTTGAGATAAATCCCATTATCAGCATTGTATATCAGATTTTGAATTGATAAAAATTCAATTGTGAGGCAATATTAGAAGTAGGGATGTCAACGAGTTCCCAGTTACATGTAACAAGCCACTCCAACATCCGAGTATCGAATACTAAAATTGCTACTCGGTTGCTCCGTATATGTTTTTTCATAATTATTTATTAATTTAAAAGGATGCTTTGAAAGATCAATATTATATAGGGTTATAGAACTCATATTGGTGAATATTGGCACACGTTATATTGGCACATTTGAACACCCAACAAGTGCCGATATTCACCAATATAAGTTCAATAACTCCTTTATTATATAGCTTAAACATTTCCACATAATTTATAATAATTATTCCTACTAAAATCACCTCAGATTAATGATTTTTTTAGTATCGGTATTCTTATTAACGTCTGTCCTGTTAGCGTTCAATATCGCATCATTCCGATGACACTACCAAGCGATATGATTTGCTTGTTTAGGTTTTAATGGGTCTAATACGTACTATATTTTAAAATTTAATTTTTGTGTGAAAAATAAACACATCTTACCTAGATCCCACTTCAAATTCCTTTCTTTAATTTAGCTCTGAGAATTTGACCTGACGACTTTTTTGTATACAACGGGGCGTTCGATATTAAACGCTCGTATTCGGAATGTTTCGGACATACTCGTACACGTAATACAAACTCATGATCAGCGTTCAATAAAACGTCAAGATATTGAACGCTAAAATTCTCTTGATTTTTGGTAGCATTTTAATAGAGGCTATTTTTTAGCTATATAATAAAAAATAAGAAATTGATTTTTTTTGACTCGATTTTTGCCATAGGCAAACGTAAAAAAATCTATGATGGGGTTAATCAGGGCTAAACTACTTAAGGTCTTCAATCCCTTTTTTCCCAGCATTACCTATACTATAGAAAATAATCATTGAAGGGATGGTTGGCCCCTCCACTTTTTACCATGGTATAGTGATATAAAGGAATTGCAGGAAAAAATTTGGGAGTGAAAGTAATTTGGCTTTGAAATAGATGGCCACTATCCCCCCAAGTACAAAAAAATTTCTCTGCTTGGCCCCGCCACTTTCAAAAACGATGTTACGTGCCTGACTTTAACTCCAGAATATTAATTACCGTTAACCAATAATTTTCATTTGTATTTATAAAGAGCAGTCGCGAAAATTAATAGTCGCGGATTTATTTCAAAATGATAAATCGCCAATAAAAGATGACGCGAATAATAGTTGGTTTACAGTAATCGATCATCAAAATTTGACCGATTTAACATACCTAATTTAAAGTATTGACTAAGGTGTTTCCCTTGTTTCCTACTACAAATATTTAGATGTGGCACATGTTGACAATATATAGATAACCATACCTTTACATCCATGTATATGATCACAATGTTGCTTGGCACAAAAACACGCTAACTGGCAATACCCTCCAAAGCTTGGGAATCGGCAGGGTAATTCACATTTTGGTCCAAAATATCCCACACTACAATCTAAAATAATAATAAAAAAAATAATGAAGAATATGTATGGACAGATCATCTTGTTGTTTCTATGTACTCTTATCATTTCTGGAGGGATTCCAATTAAACTACTAACCTTTAGTGTTCGTCAAGAATACGATTTCAGTTGAAGACAAAAGTAATAACATTAAGTTTCGGAATGATGCTTTACACATATTGCAACTTTTTATGTCCTTGTCAAATAGATATTTCTAAGGAATAAATTTAACAGCACGCTAATTCAAAGGATCGAGAATACTTTATATGGTAGAATTAAGCTGACATTTTAACTTCCTGCTCAATTGTAAATCTGGAAACCATAATAAATATTGTCAAAAATATCATTTCAGTAGATTATTTATATATCAAAGGGAAAGAGGAAATAAATTAATGCTACAGCTGCAGGCATTTGTTACAGAAATAATGTTTCTATCAATGTATAATAATAAAAAGATAATATCGAACTTCAACAACACAGAGTACCACCATCTGATTCAATTTCATTAACACTTTCAGAGGAGATGCCCGGACAAAGTTTTAATTACTGTAGAAGTACTTTTTCCGCGTGGTACTACTTTACGCTATGTACGCAGTCACAAATTTTCCGCGGAAATATGTCCAAGTGTACTTAAAATGCATGCAAGGTATTTTAGGACAGTCTAGGAAATCCGCGTAATTTTCTACCTGCGAATTAAACAGAAATTTAGGTTCTGCGAAATTTTGACCCCGTGGAAAAAAGTACGACTACAGTACCACTGTTACCTACAATAATAAATCTTCACAACCAAATACAGTCTTCTTTTCTTTAGTTTCTTTTATCTCAGCGAGTGGAGTCAAAGCTCTGATCGCCGTGTGGGAAAGTTAACAAGTATCTTTGTAAAAATTTGACGATATAGAGGATTCAGCAAAAATTACAATAATACAAGTCACTATTTACTTCTAACTTTCTCGGACATTGACCAATGGACTTGATTTATTTGATCTACTTTTGAAATAAAAAAAATGTTTGCCTTTATTAATATGTTTGAATGGTTTATACAAGGGCCTTATTATTTCTTACTGGTCATCTACCTGACTTGCATTTTAGAGACTTACATCTTTGCTGTGAGCTGCAATTCAGGTGCATCGATTTTGTACAAATACATTTGCTTTATTAAGGAAATCGAGATTAAGGAATACCAAAAAGCATACGTAGCATTAATTGTACTATCAAGTTCTAGCAAAAGGATTCACTTCTAGGGGGAAAATAAGAAAATCAATATAAATACTGTCATGGGGGAAATATTAACATTAAATGTAATTTTTTAATGAAGCGCAAGAAACCTCTCATTAAAAATGATTTCTTGTGCATGAATTATTTCAGGCAAAAGGTCGGGTTTATAAGTGTTCTCTGAAGCTTTTGTGAATTATGACAATTAAATATCAAAATTAGGAACTAAATTATAATATGCAAACATAAATCAGAGGGTATTACAATAAAGTTTATCAAAGTATTATAGTTTTTACTTTTGAGGGTAAAAGTTCAATGTTTTTTCACTTAGTGAATAAAATATTTTTATTAAGTATTTTTTTATAACAGTAAATCAAGTTTCAAAGTTCTTACATAAATAAGTCAAAGTTTAAAAGTTCGTTTTTTAGCAAATTAAAGTTCCAATTCATTTAACAAAAATATCTTTTTTAGAACGACCGCTATTTTGATTAAAAATTCCTTCTATTCTATTTGTATGTAACCTTTGACATACAGTTATGTTTCACAGAAATTGTTGTCACAACCTTTACTTTCATAAATAAGGAACAAACCCTGGTCCAAATACATTAGCTGCTAAAAATTTTATTTGAAAAACGTTTCAATTAATTTCCTTACTACGCTAACATGCTAAAATTGTTTAAACCATAAATATAACATTGAATCCATTAATTTGCACCTACGTTATGAGTATTAGTTTTTAAAAATTATTCACGATTTACCAGCTCTTAAATTAACTATTCTTTAATTTTCGTTTTATCTCATGAGTGCAAAAAATTGGCATTTTCCTATATAATCCTATAGTAAATGTACCTGTATTTTGAGATGGTCCCTTAAAAATACCTGGACGGTAGATTTCCCCCAAACTTTGCATGTACACTGAAGTTAATGTAAGCTATATATGGTATGAAAATGAAGAGTTTCGCTATTGTAGTTTTCACACAATAAAACTATAGTCGGCCCCCTTAAGTGTATTGTTCATGTTCTTTTTCTGGCATATTTTCTCCAAATTGTATAATGTACCTTTAAGGATAAATAATCCAAACAAACTTTTTCCCCAGAAAGTGAATTATCTTTATATATTCTGAAGCCCTTCTTACTAAAGAAGAAATATTCGACCATCTAACAATTTTATGATTG
Organism: Saccostrea glomerata; assembly: GCA_003671525.1. Classification (NCBI taxonomy): domain Eukaryota; kingdom Metazoa; phylum Mollusca; class Bivalvia; order Ostreida; family Ostreidae; genus Saccostrea; species Saccostrea glomerata. Next base: position 85,177 of record PRKT01000739.1, read on the forward strand.
AACAATTTACCAAAAATTGGGGGGAAAGTTGGAAAATGTATGTTTCCAGTTAAATATTTTCTTTTAAAGTTTCTTATTTATTTTCTGATTCTGACATCTTTATTACTTGTATTAATAAAGATATGCAGATCACTACCCTGGGTTAAACATTTTATGGAAGACAAACATTTTTTTCTTTATTGTTTTTCAAAAGTAATCAATATCCAAAAAAATATTAAGATTGATGTAAAAAAGTTTAAAAACAATATTAAAATATTTTTTTTAGTCTTTACAGTGGTATTACTTTTGAAAAAAAAACACCAAAGAATACGGTACATGTACCCTTTCGACACTGTTAAAACGAGAAAAAAAACTTTTTCACATAAAAATGACATTTATTGAACCAGGCCAGGAAAGAGTTGTCTCCTCTCATGTCTGTATGAACACTCTCCGAACAAATATCAATTTTCGTCAACTTTCATAATATTGATATCTTGTTGCTTCTTTATTTCCTTCAAACGCCTTTTAAACGCCTTTCTTAACCGCTTATACTTCATTCTGTGCACATGGTACATGTTTACAATAACTACAATATCCGGGTTTATAAAATTAGAACATAACACTGCACATTCAGGAAAATATGAAGTGTAACTCTTTTATGCGGAAGATAAGAAAATTTGTTTGTGGTTTGTATCCGTAATATTCATTTAAAATCTATCAGCCTTCGTCAGTTTCATCCATGATCGGTTCTTGAAGCAAATTGATTGCATTTGCAATACTTAAACTGCTCATAAATATGAGGAGAAATTAGGAGATAACTTGCCTTTATTGGTCTTTATCACTGGTCTTTATTTTCAAGAGAACGATTTTTATCATTGTATAGCAAAATGCAGTTGATTACAAAGGATAGTGAATTTCAAGCTAAACCGCAAGAAAGATAGAATATGTAATATCGAACACAAAATTTTATTCATGTTGCTTGCATAATATCATATTGTGCTATTTGTGCATACTACAAGAGCCCTGTATTGACAGAGTACAATACTTATGTACAGTAATAAGAATATTACAGTAATTACAAGAAGCCCGACAATGCAGATAATTAAGAGAGATGCAGCATTTTCAGGTTTCACATGTCCTGTTTTCTTTTCACAGAAATTACCGTTGCTTGATTCTTGTAAGGCATCTATAAGATCAATGTGTGTATTTTTCCCAGGAAATAAAATAATAAACATTTTGTTTTAATAGTAATATTAAATAAAAGTACTGCTTAATATGCGAGAAAATAATTTATAATTTATTTTTTCCTCGGCGATTTAAAACGTGATTTTTATGACATGTTTATAAATTTTATCATAAAAATGAATCTTTGCTTCTCAAATACCTTGATTTTTTGTCGACAGTTTGTAGTCTGTAGAAACCGTTTCCAGTTCTGTTGTCTGAGTAACTGCTTCCGAAAAGGTAAAATATGAATATGTCGATTCTAGATATGAAATAACAAATTAAGAATACCAGTTTCCGCTTTAAATACCTGAAATACGTTGAGTTATCAACTTAGTTCTTTTTCTAATTTTAACAGGAATTTAAATTCATTAATCCAATTAATTCAAAATGATTTACTACCCGATGAGTAGTTTTTGCAGCCGATCACGTGGTGACAATTTTCGTTAGAACAGTTACATTTAAACTTGCAATCTTTTCCATACTGTGGTGAAGGACAAGCGTATTTGCAATCTTCTCCGAAAAATCCGATCATGCAAGCTGTGAACATATAAAATTATAAGGTTAAATGTAATGAGTCCGTACATGTATCTGACTGCCTTCTTAGCAATAATATTTGTTTGCTTAAAATCTAAGTATAGATTATTGAAATTCAACATTATGTCTCTATATATATTTTATACAAACGTGTGCATTTATTTAATGTATCATTCCACAAAAATCCTCTGCAGCAACTTGTCCTGTTTCCCCTACAAAAATAAAAAGAATATTACAATATAAATATAACTTACATGTAATATTATAATTAGTAAGAAGTGTATGTTTCTAAATAAAAGCAGATGCAAAGAAATTATTTTATCAAACAACTTAATTTTGATCATTTTCTCATTTTCATTTGGTAGATATTCTGAATCTGAAAACGGATAATATGATTTTGTAACGCTCTTTTTAGCGAGGTCTTAAAGTTCTTTTTTTTGTTTGTTTGGAGACAAATCACGGTCTCTTTTTCAAACTTACCCTTTGCAAATTTCAGTTGTAGAAATCAGAAAAAATTGAAATAGTAAACATACTATGCACGTAGGAAAAAGAATAAATTCCATTTTAATATTTTCACGGCAGTCACAAAATATAAAATTTTGAATCCTAGTTTGCTGTTAAAAAAAAGTGTACTGCACTTCCCTTGAAATGTTTTCCATCGATTCCCCTTTCAGCCTATGACACTTACCTATTTAAAATTGAAATAGGACTTAGTGGGTTTTTGTATGCTCAATTTCATCCGTTAACGCTATATTAACATCACATCCGTGTTTTGTAATTTTTAAGAGAAAACCGTGGTTAATTTTTATTGGCTGTTAACATCTAATACGATTCTGAAAGTCTACGTTTTCAATAACTTTATGTACAATTTTATAACTACGATTGCATAAAGTGCAGACGTAACATAGATTTGTTCACGTCTACGATTATTTTTCTATTCTTTGAATGAAATATGGAAACAACTAACACGAAGCTAAAAGGCCATTAATACTTGGCAAATTTGAAGTTGAGGAATGAGCAGAAAGGACACTGATGGATAGGAATCACCATGACAATTGGAATAAAAGATAGACCTGTATTGCTTATTTGGACGCCTGCTTGGCCCAGTATTAGGAACATCTGCCCTAGAGTCGCGAAGTAAGGGAATAATCCTCATATCAAGAGTTCGAATCCCACTCTGGAACAAGGAGACCGGTCCTTTTAATGAGACCGTATAAAGCGAGGCTCCGTGTCTTAGTAGATGCAGGCGTGATCCTTTTCTGACCAACCCTAACAAAGAAATACTATAGTTAACTATAGTTAACTATAGTTAACTATAGTTTACTATAGTTAACTATAGTTATAACTTTGACACTTTGAAAACTTTGATTTACTATAGTGATAACTTTGACACTTTGAAAAACTTTGACGAAAACTTTGTTCTTTGAAAAACTTTGACGAATACTTTGACACTTTGAAAAACTTTGATGAAAACTTTGACACTTTGAAAAAGTTTGACGAAAACTTTGACACTTTGAAAAACTTTGACGAAAACTTTGACACTTTGAAAAACTTTATCGAAAACTTTGACGAAAACTTTGACACTTTGAAAAACTTTGGCGAAAACTTTGACACTTTGAAAAACTTTATTGAAAACTTTGACACTTTGAAAAACTTTATTGAAAACTTTGAAACTTTGAAAAACTTTATCGAAAACTTTGACACTTTGAAAAAGTTTATCGAAAACTTTGATACTTTGAAAAACTTTATCGAAAACTTTGACACTTTGAAAAACTTTATCGAAAACTTGGATAATTTAACACTTTGAAAAACTTTATCGAAAACTTTGAAACTATGAAAAAGTTTATCGAAAACTTTTACACTTTGAAAAACTTTATCGAAAACTTTGAAACTTTGAAACTTTACTGAAAATTTTTATACTTTAAAAAAAATTATCGAAAACTTTGACACTTTAAAAAAAAATTATCGAAAACTTTGATACTTTGAAAAACTTTATCGAAAACTTAAACACTTTGAAAAACTTTATCGAAAACTTTGAAACTTTGAAAACTTTATCGAAAACTTTGAAACTTTGAAACTTTGAAAAACTTTATCGAAAACTTTGACATTTTGAAAAACTTTATCGAAAACTTGGATAATTTAACATTTTGAAAAAGTTTATCGAAAACTTTGACACTTTGAAAAACTTTATCGAAAACTTTGACACTTTGAAAAACTTTATCGAAAACTTGGATAATTTATCACTTTGAAAAACTTTATCGCAAACTTTGAAACTATGAAAAAGTTTATCGAAAACTTTGACACTTTGAAAAACTTTATCGAAAACTTTGATACTTTGAAAAACTTTATCGAAAACTTTGACACTTTGAAAAACTTTATCGAAAACTTTGACACTTTGAAAAACTTTATCGAAAACTTTGACACTTTGAAAAACTTTATCAAAAACTTTGACACTTTGAAAAACTTTGACGAAAACTTTGACACTTTGAAAAACTTTGGCGAAAACTTTGACACTTTGAAAAACTTTGACGAAAACTTTGACACTTTGATTTACTATAGTTAACTATAGTAAACTATAGTAAACTATAGTTAACTATAGTATTTTTTTGTTAGGGAATGGCCTAAGTTCCGAGTTTATGACTAAATTTACAGCTCTCCACCGGAAAGTGGTGGCGTGTCTCCATATGAGTGAAGATTCTCGAAAGGGACGTTAAACAACATACAATCAATTAATCTATTGCAAATTTCTAGAGCACATTGCAATTGTCAGAAACAAGAAAATTCCCTTGCCAATCTAATTTAATTTAATATTGCATTGTAATTTAACATTGATGGTCTTTGTTTTTTGAATTAACTCGACCTCCTGAAATAGGAAGACTAATAAAAGATGTTACGAGCCCTTCTTCTCTTCACGACATTTATACGACAGTTTTTTCCTTCTTTACACACATTTTTAATTGGGTTCCTTTTCAGCTATTAAAAATACACCCCTGTTTTGTCTCTCATCTCGCAATTTTAAACTAGCCTCTTTTAGCCGTTTTTTTTAATAGACCATTGACAAATTTAACAGGTGTTCACACCAATGCTCCTTCGGATGAGACCGTATAAACCGAGGCCCCGTGTCACAGCAGGTGTGGCACGATAAAGATCCCTCCCTGCTCAATGGCCCCGAGTGCCAAGCATAGGCCTAAATTTGCAGCCCTTCACCGGCAATGGTGACGTCTCCATATCAGTGAAATATTCTGGAGAGGGACGTTAAACAGTATACAATCAATCAATCACACCAATGCTACTTCTCATGAAAGTAACTGTAGATTTTATGATCTTCTCAACTGTGGATGATTGACGCTACCTTTGCAATGCTTTAAGATTCAAACTACATTTTATACTCTCTGTATTTACATGTTAATTATAAATTCTGGATTTTGTTTTGCATGAAGAAAACTGTATATACATGTTTTACAATTGTTTTCGGCAAACAGTAGTTAATATAGAGTTTGCGTTGTTATTATATATAATACATGTATTTAAGAAATATTTTATATGTGTAAAGAACAATTATCCATTTTGTTGGTGATCTTTGATGCTCATATTAACTTTAATTTTTCTTTATTGATCAAAACCTTTATTTTGATCAATAAAACTCAACTTCAATATACATTTGTCTTTTGTCCTTTTTCATAGCATTTGGGAAAAGAAAAGAGGAGGCATAAATGCAATTTATGTAAATTAATTATTTTATAAAAACGAATTTCCATGATTTACGTTTCTCACCCTTGATGAGCCTTATATTTTGTTAGTCAGTAACCCGTATGTAGCCTCTCAACTTTCCTTTCATTTCATTGGTTAAGAGATAGCGTCCTTTCTGTACTAGCCTAGCTAAGCGTGGAAGAGAGCAAAAATTTTGTGATATTTTTAACCAGTTTTTTTTATTTACCCTCCCTCCTCCCCTTAACCACTTCAGGGTGAGAACCAGATGATTGACCCTACCTTTGGCAATGTTATAAAATGCAAACTACATTTTATATTCTCTGTATTAACATGTAAGATTCTGGATTTTGTTTTGCTTGAAGAAAACTGTATATACATGTTTAACAATTGTTTTCGGCAAACAGTAGTTAATATAGAGTTTGTGTTCTCTTATTATTATACATGTATGTAAGAAATATTTTATATCTGTAAAGAACAACTATCCATTTTGTTGGTAACCATTGATGCTTATAGTCACTATAATATTTTTTTTATTGATCAAAACCTTTATTTTATCAATAAAATTCATCTCAATATACATTTGTCTTTGTCCTTTTTCATAGCATTTGGGAAAATAGGAGGCATAAATAGCAATTACAACAATTATCATTGGAAAGTAACCACAAAAAGAAATTGAGCGCTACAGTGTATGTAAGCCATCAGCAATAAATATGAATTAGAAACAATTCCATTTACATGTACTTTTTGTGTCTTGAATTAATGTATATTTCCCGTACACACACGATGCAGAAAATGATTTGCAAGAGTAAAGTCCATTCTATCCCTACAAATCAATCATACAGGCACACCGATTTAAAAAAAAAAAGTAATTTCCTATTTCTATTTTTATTAAAAATATCAAGAGACAAGTGATACTCGAAACCAATAATTCCGTGTCGTATTTTGAGCAAGCAATATTATATGATTGAGTGATTAATTGATTTTGTTTTGTTTATGCATATTTTAACTTTTCACTTATGTAGAGACGTCACTAAATATCGGTGAAGGGCTTAAAATTTTGAATTAAACTCGGCACCCAGGTTTATTGCGCAGTGAGGAATTTTTATCGTGCCAACGTCTGTCGTGACACAGGGTCTAGGTTTATAAAATCTCATAAGAAGGACCTGCAACTTCATTTCAAATTGCCGACCAATAAGAAAAGGAATAGTTCCTACCTATTTTCATCGAATTGGATCACTATTTTTTTTTCAATTTCGTTCCTTTATTCAACTTTTAAAATAATTTTTTCCATTCTTAGATGTAATTGCAGCTGTGTTTCATGCAAATAAAGGAAAATAGCATACAAACCAACATTTGGTCTTCCTTTGTAACAAATTGGTTTAACTTTCTTTATTGCTTATATTACATAATGTGAAAATTACATATTCTTGTATAAATACTACTGGGAAGAGACAGTCTGTCTTCCAGTAGTGTTGTCAAAAGGGGGAGTAAATAGATTGTGAAACTTATCTATGTGGCTCCCTTGGTTGACAGCTATATTTAAATTATAATCTTTTCCTTAATTCATGATGTATACTGTATAATAGATTTTTTGGAAAATAATTTATACTCAGAACCTTAACTATTTCATTTATGATATCCTGCGTGATGTCATAGGGACATAATTATCACTGTTTAGATGGAGCTTAGTCAGGACCCCCTCCCTGGCAGCTGCCTTATTTTTTTCTAGTGATGTTAGTTTATATTTTGTAATAGAGTAGGATCTGGGAAATAAATCAAACGAAAACTTTCTTTATTGCGAATTGAACATAAAACTAACCATTGCTAGTCTTTCATTTTGATGTGTTTGCATGTTTTACAGGACCCCCTGATAAAAAACCGAAAACTAATTAAACATGTTCGGTGCTTGCTTTTTTTGCCTTAATAAATTGGCAGCTTGTTTGATTTCACAATTTGATATTGGCATTATTTTTCGGCTGTAAAGAATTAATTTTGATTTATTAATATAGATTTCGACATACATAATGCAAAGTTATTCAATTTGAGAGAAATATTATTTATTCTCTTTGTCCGAATTGCATAAAACATCGTGTATTAAAGGTTAATTGTAAGACCGATGCCCATGACTACGCTTACGTCTCTGTGTATGGTTAAAAAACCCATCACATTTACTTTGTTAAACTATGGACTGGAAAGTTTTCCTACACTATCGACGTTGTCTTTACATCCATAGGGAAAGGTTGTCCCTATGTTTCTAATCCGAAAATTTTCTTGATGTCTTCGGAAAAGTGAACTCATTTAAGGGCTATTTTTGTGGAGATAAATCTTTTCAAAATTTCAAATTGTCATTGACAAATATAATGATGAGCAAAATTAAAATGTCTGTATAAAAGCTATTGACCACCATGGTTTATTTGAAATCGATGACCTGATATTCTTTTATTAAGTGATACCTTAGTTTCAGCAGTTTGAACAAGTCAACACAGATAACATTCTATTCCGTAGACAACATTGGACGATTCTCAGTTCTGATTGTCCCAAGTTTTGGCACAGAAGCTCTGTCCAGTAGGATTACTGGTGAAAGATATGTTAGTTATCAAAATGTGACAAGTTTTACAGATTTTTACATAACATTTTGAAACAGAAGACGTAGAATCAGAAAAGGAATCTCGAAACATTAATTTTTTTGTATGAGCTATTGGTTTTATTCCAAAACTGGAAAACTGAAGACATTTGACAAATGTTTAATACTGTGGTTTCATCAATATTCGTTGAGCACCAATTTTCGTGGATTTCGTTGTTGAGCAGATCCACGAATTCAATTGTTCATTGAAATACGAAATATGACATTCATTTGTATTGCTAATGCTTTTGTCCACGAAATTACGAGGGGTTATCAAAAAGGTTCGTGGACTGAGGCTATAAAATTAGTACTATATAGTCTGAGCTTACGAAATTTTTATAGAACATAAAACACTAAAAAATAAACAAATATTGAAAATTTTACCTTGATACGTTCATTATTTCCCAAATTATTATGAAATATAAACGACATCATAGCATCACCCGGCGCCGTCGCCGTTTAGTTTTATGACGTCTGACAACGTCATGGTTTTCAATGTCTGTTTTTTCTACCTCATTCACTTATTTTGATGAGATTCCCTGCAGCTGAGGAAGGACTTCAATCCGTCTTGTTTATATGACTAAACAATGTCATGAACAGCGGCTTTCAATGCATATGATATTCCAAATCGATTAAGACAATGGAAGAGATTCTCACTTGATTCTGCAGCATATTTTGCTTTTTGGAGTTCAAAATCTACAACAAATGATCAACGTCATTTTTTCACGTGATTGATTTTTCACACCTTGACTTCAAATCGAAATTAACTGTGCATTCCTTTTCTCTCTGAATCTATTTTAGCATTAAAAACAAGTTTTACTGATGCATATTATTTCTCCGTAGCCAGTTTAAACATTTCCTAGGTGTGTACCAGTTTTTCTGGGGGCGAAACTTTATAAAATGTTGAAAAAAGAAACCCCTACCCCCTTTTGACGTCATTTTCAAGGCAATATTTGTTTGGATACTCCATATAAAATTTACGATAAAATTTCATTAAACTTCCAGAATGAGGTAAAAATTTACTATTTTATGGAACAATAGTGTCCCAACACATACCTGAATTTACGGGATATTAGAATGTCAAATGTTCATACCATAATACTAGTAGTTTTTCTTGGCTATAATTAGGTCGAAAAAAACGTCGTTTCGAGGTTGCGCCGCATGGACATACCATTGCTTACAAAAACATTACTAATTTATTAAAAAATAAAATTTGTGATCTGTGATAGATAGAAAAGATGATGATAACTAGATATTTTAAAATTCATTCATGTACCTAAAGCGGTTTTAATTTTATGGCGCTAGTCCACGAACTTTTTGATAACCCCTCGTACGTATCTTCGAAAACGTTTGTTTTACAAAATCCACGAAAATTGATGCCAACGAAATTTGATGAAACCACAGTATCCCTGAGGATTATCCGACGGGCACCGAAAGAACTCCTTGAGTCTGTGTCCCTTATAAACTCAAAGGAGTGATGCCTTTTATACTGGGCGACGCGCCTGCCAGTATCATTTCGTTATTCTTTGAACTCATGAATGAATAGGTAACGAACGACATGTGTCCTCGGGGACAGACTTTCCACCGACAGATATACATTTTCGGTGGTTAAAATGAAACATATGGATATATCGAACAGTATTCAAGATCAAAATTCAATAAAACAATACAAAACAGGAGCACAGTTAACACGGGCTTCTTAAACATTAGCTTTGAATTAAAGGTACTCCTAGATGAGAAAAATAATTCAGAAAATTTCTTTAATAAACACTAATTCCCTGTGGGAAAATAAAATTCAGTAAGAATTGTGTAACATTAATCTATCAGAGCAGTACCGGTAAAGGTGAAAGTTTTTTCTGCGTCTCTGTATGTCTTTTTGAGTAACCGTCTCCCTGTATGTCTTTCGTCTATTGCATTTGAATGTCCGTGGTTTTCTTCCTGAACGTGGGCAGATATTGAGCTGAATTTAGTTTGTAAGTGTAACTTGAGGAGTAACAGATAACAAAATTAACACCCCGAAAGCTATTTAGAATAAATTCCTAAGCACTACAACGATATATGGTATATATTTTTTTTAAAAAAAGAGTTATCTTATCTCTGCAAAATGATACATTTATTTGGAGGTTTTTATGTGGTTGTATTATTGTTTCGCTAGAAGAGATCTTTTGAAAAGGTGCAAAAACACACAAAAATATGGTGTCCCGATAGGGCTAAAGCTAAAGTGTATTAGCACGTTAGAAAAAACACGCTAACGCTTTATTGACAACGCGCTAGCGCGTTGTTGGAAACGATTCGCGTTGTAAAAAACAAGACTTCGCTCTAACATAATAAGAGTTGCGTGTTAGCGCGAAGTCGTGTTAGCGGTAGCGCGTTGTCATTAACGCGCTAGCGCATTGTCATCAATGCTTGTTTTTTTCTAACAACGCGGTAGCGCGTTGTTCAATTCACTACTTCGTGCTTAGTTGTGTGATAGCGCGAAGTCGTGTTGTAAACAACGCGCTAGAGCGTTGTTATTAACAGGCTAGCGTGTTGTTTATAATGCGCTTATACAATTTTCAATGGCCCTATCTCGGGACACCATAAAAAAAGACCATTTGTCAGTGATCTTTTTCATGTTTATTTTACTATGAAATGAGGGTTACAAAGATAAATGAAAAAAAAAACTTATCCGGCAAACTTCTGGACGTCCCATTCTATTTTTCACTCTTTAGCAGCTACATGCACTACTGGCTATGCTCTGTATTACATTGCTTTAGAACCATATTTATTTGGAACACATTCTAGATTTGCTGCCCTTATACATGTATATCTTTTATTTTTTTTAAGACAACAGTTACACTGCCTTGTCCTTTCTTCATGATATAATGTAATTATAGGAAAAAATATGTTATTCAAGTTTGAAATTTGTTTAATAGCAAAGTTGAAAATAATAATTTAGTGCGTAAGTATATTACATAGAATTGAGAAAATGAAACGTGTATATACGTATAATGCCTATATATAAGATTAATTTATATTAGCATTAAATCATTGCCAGACGTAACGTGCATCAGACAGGTTTTTAATTCATAGTTTAAAATTCCTATGGCACACAACAAAATCCCAAACATGGCCATTTAAAAATTGTAAATGTACAACGGTTGCACTGTATAAATAAAGATCCTCTCTAGCTGAACAAAAGGTGGGCGTGATTTTTCTTCAATTATTTGCATAACATTGTCTGATTCCTTTAAAAGATAACTGATATTTTGTAATATATCTGCTTGAAAACCACCATTTTTGTACTTCAATTCGTACACGCTCTAATGGCATGATAAAAGACGGAAGTATACTCAGTATTTATCCAATTGTTAAATTTTTCATTCTTTGATCAAACCGAAACAAAATTATTACTTTGGGATTCTCTTAAGTGTAGAATATAAAAATAAAGACTTGCCATGAGTTAAAAATGGCACTGTGGATGATAATTTTTTAAAAAACTTAACATTTAGAAAAAAAACAGTAATCCGTCAAAATGTGTGATTGTTGCGATTTAGATTGCGTGGTGTGCGATATTTCATTGATATTAATGGACTTTATTCTGCACATATGTATCAAGAAGATATTTACAAGATAGTTTAAATTTCTTCTTCGCTCTTATATTGGAATAACTTTGGATGCTATAGAATACGGCATCTTGATTGCAACAGCGGACGACATTGATTACGAAGCCTTTTCTACCTTATTTACAGTAGCTGGTATTTATCTTGTGATAACAACAATTCTTCTCTGTTGTTCCTCCAATTTGTATGTATGGCTTTCATTCGTTTTCTTTAAAAGCCTCTCCTTAGCCATTGCTTTGTATATTTTCACAACAACCACAGAGTTTGAGTGGGAGGCTGTCGAAACGATGATAGTTGAAATACAGACCGCCGAAGACTTTTTCCTCGCCGCGGTTACTTTTATTGCGTTTTGTGACATTATCCTCAATATTATTGAGTTAGGGATAAAAAATCTGGTTACGTTATATCAGTTGAAATTTAGTGATAACAGTTTTGTGAACTTGATATGTGGTAAGGGTGAAGCATTCAAATGTAGTATTTTTGAAAATAGTGTGGGTGATATGCAATGACCTTGAATTATTTCAATAAGTGTGATGCAATCAATTCTCGAAACGGACACCTCTTCTTATAATGCATTTAAAATTGATGAAATCATCTCAAAGACGACTTTTTATGTTTACTTGTCTGCAATTACAGAATAAATACAATTAAAGTATTTATTTCTTGTTGATTTCAGATTTAATTCAGTAAAATTAAAGGTGAAATCCTAAAAAATGAGTGCACTTAAGGGCCCCGGTAAAATGTGAAAAAATAAAATATCAAACTAAGCAAACTTTTTTACCCCAAATCATTTATTGATATCTAAACTGTACTATAATTCAATAAAATTTACCGCTGAAATCCACGAATATACAAAGAACAAAACCATAGAATGTGGCAGGGGTCAGCCGACATTTGTGATTTTCTATAGTAAATCGAGAAGGGTAATTCATTTCAAACTTTGTACAAACTTGTACGAATGGCAAAAAACTTGTATGAAAGTAGGAAATTTGTACACGATTAGACTTGTACTCAAAATATTAAAAATGTACAAAAAGTACAATGTTTTTCTATAGCAAGTGAGGTCTCTTTACCTGTATGACCCATCTTGAACACACGTGTGGAATAAATTATTTAAAATATGTATAGTCACGTGAGTTCTACCCAGGTAAACATTGCTCAAAGGTGCTCACTGTAAAACATCGGCAGGCTTTGTATCATTTAGTCAAAGTCGTGCAGCTTAGAAATATTTGTATGTACATGTACATGTTTTTAAGAACACGGGATGTTAATGGGAGTTTAGTGCCATTCATAAAAGTGTCAAACATTTTTAACATTCATGGAAGAATATGAAACAGGAATTGAAAGCCATCTAAAAACTCCTTTTTAATTTCAACTATTATAATTGTACTTTTTGTTGATGCAGGAGTACCGATTTCTTAGCTTGATAATTATGGCTACAGTCTTACACAACTTCATTATTTAAAACAGATTTGGCACAAAAAGTATCATTCTGTGCATACGCGCCCGACTATGAATTAATTACGATGATCCAACATCAGATTGTTGAAGTGTCAATTTAAATACTCGTATATATTCCCATGATTTACATAAAAGAAAGTCCAAGCAGGTTCAGTACGAATTTTCCGGATTTAGGGTATCCATGGGCATTTAAAAATATTCAATTGTTTCAAATCCATGCTGATTTGGGTGATGCTTAAGGTTCTTTTTAATTAGTAATATCCTCTAGTACATGTAATTAATTATTACCAAAAGAGAACAATTATGCAATATATTCTAAAGTAAAATGGCACATAAAAAGGGCCAATTAAGCATTGCATAAGTGCATTTGTCCTTTGCTGATGGAAAAGCACTTTTGAATTGTATGGTACGAAAATGTATATTTTGATTATCAAATTTATATTCATGATAAAGGTGAGTTAAAAACTTTGCAAAGCACGTACATAATTATTTATTAATCTGTTCTAAATACGGGAAGTTAGATTTTAATCAATATGTTTCAGCATATGATCACTGATAGTGCCTAAATATCTGCAAAATATCTCATTGATATATGTACATGTATCTTCATTCGCAAAAAATCGTCATGTACAACACCTTTTGTAATATTTTGAGAATTCAATTAAGAAATTAATAGATTTTAAACCTTTATTTGGAATTAGTTACTGCATTGTTTGATCACGCGATCAAATCATGTGAAGGCTGGAGATTTGATCACATTCGACCCACTTCAGTGCGTCCACCATATATTATATAATTAATAACTTTTCTTAATTTATAGATATGAGTAATTGTTTCTTAATCTATATGAATATTTTATTTCGAGTCTCTTTCACCAAAACAGTTGTATTTCTACACTTCGTACTATGTGTATTAAATTGGCACAGTCCTTGTAAACTATCTAAATGAAAATACAATGAATACAAAGCAAATAGTAGTTTTTCAGCAATCTTAGACAACAGCATCAGGCCTTGACTCCCAGCAATGCTTCTACAAACAATATCACATCAAAGGCTGCATCACTGCACCACAGACTTTGATTTCCTCTTCTAGTGATTCCAATAGTTGCAATTTGGTAAACACCCGATAATACTTGCATTGTTTTTTAGGTGAGTCGGTGGCAGATACATTTAACAGTAACAGCAACTGTTTACTTCTTGATTTTCAAGAGGAAAATATTTTATTTCAGATAGAAAATAATGTTATTCAATTAAATCCTCAGTCAACTAGTATTAATTGTAAGGGAGACCATTACAGATGTTCCCTAAATTCAACGGTGCTATATAACTTTATATTTCTTCTTTTTTTCTGAGGAGTTACAATTTCTCTCCGGGTCTGCAAAGAAATATTGATTAAAGTTAGAGGTTTTAACTTAATTTTAAGTTTATTTAACACATTTGTCGAGAAACCACTAAAAACTTATTTGGGAATTAACCAACCCGTAAACCAAGAGTATATTAAAATCCTGCCAATAATAATGTGTGAATAATGTTTTAATTATTATTGGCAGGGTTTTGTTATACTTTTGGTTAAAGGGTTGGTTAATTCCCAGATAGTTTTTTTGTGGTTTCTCGACAAATGTAGTCGTCCATTTTCCCGTACTTTTTAAGGAGTTCCTTATATTGCATTGACTCAGAAAAAAAAGGATAAAAAAACAGACATAAGAAGCTTAGGGATTATTATGCCCTATAAACACTCCCTCGTCTTATTTTATTAAGGCACTAATACTCGGCTGTAGATATAAAAAATACTAGTAATTAAACACGGCTGTGGATATCAATTGTAAACAAAGAAGTTAATCTGCAGATACTGTACATTTAAAAATGGATGATGGAATTGTTAATGAAGAACAAAAAAATCTAAATTCGATGCGAATTAAACGATAAAATCAATTGATGCAATGTTTTGATAAATAGGCAGCGTTATTTATTCTGTTGGTTTGAATAAAGAAATGATATACGACATTAAATGATAGCCAATGAAGACGTACAATATACATAGACATTACCAGTACTACAACACCCACTTTCCTCATTGTGACACTCTTGGAATCAATCTCCATCTCGAATCACAATGTTGTTAGTGTCGAAGCATTGGACAGCTTCCTCAAATGATAAACAACACGATTGACGGTAAATATTCTTTAAAACGGTAGATCATCATGCATGTATCCAGCAAATAACTGTTTTTGGTTTTCTTCAACACTAGAAAATATACCAGGGGTATTGTAATTTAAAAAAAAATTGACAACCTTTATCCTCTCTACTTATATTTATGAAGTAGGAAATGTACAAAATCGAGTTTCTCATCCCGAGAAAAGATTATCCATGAAAAGTAAAAAAGAGGAGGATTGTTAACTAAACTTATCTAGTGTCGAACTGTAGCAAAAGAATATTTCTTCCTAATGCTTGTAATTTATCGTATCAGGATTGAGTAGGCTTTGAAGGTAAATACATGTAATTTTATTTAAAAACAAAACCAAATAAAAAATAACAACACCAAAATAATAAAATCTCAGAACACAACTTCAAGAAACAATCTAGCACAAATATGCTTCAAACAAAAACAACAGAATTTCATGAAGCAGTATGACAGTTTAACCCCTTCCATGGCATATACGCTTTTCTACGCCTCTGGCGTGAAAAACGTGTAGAGTGTAAACAAATATTCATAACTTCTTTAATACTGCGAATATTGAAATAATTTTTGTATCATTAGAAAGAAGAAACAATTGCAAAGGAAGTTTGTTCTAAATTTTTTTGAATTTGATTTACCAGTTTTTTGGTATTTTGAGTTAAACAACGTGTATTATTCAAGCGATATTTGCCGCGATCGAAATCCACGCGGTACAAACACTTGTCAATTTTTCGTAGCAAAACACGTTTAAACAACTTCAGAAAATATCAAAACCAAATAGTTTATTCAATTAGATGTGTTAAAAACTAATTATCTAGTTAAAATATAAATAAGCGTGTTAGATAATGATATAAAATGTTTTTAGTTGATCAATTCAAAAAATATTTTTGAGAGTTACGTTCGTATTACGATATATGGATATAAAAATGTTTGAATTTCCCTGGAAGAGAAAAAAAAACGAGTAAAAAATTGTTTAAAATACATAACCACATATCCACTTTTACAATAAAGAAGATGGTTTTGTTGTTTTGATAAAAAAGGAAACATGCGAAAATATTATGAAAATCTGTCGGGATCGTTCTGCGTATATTTGGCAACATTCGTAACACGTGTTTACAAACAATATGGCTTCTTGCGACATTTCTTCATCTCCAGAATCGTCAGACATAGATACAGACGAAGAATTTGGCGACGATTCATCCGAGTCTGGATCAGATTTTGATCAGGATGATTCAGACAGCGACCATTCCTTTGGAAGTGAGACAGACAGCGATGACAACCAGGACACAGATTCCACATTATTTGACCTTGACAGCCAGGCAAGCGACATTAGAGATTCTGACTTCTGGACTGATGTTGTGGAAGACTTTGATGTTCCAGACTTCGTCGATACTTCAGGTCCCACTCATCAGCTATCTTCGGATGCAAATCCTCTGTTATATTTCCTGCTATTGTTTCCCTAGAGTCTGGTACAGGTACTTGTGGACAACACCAATTAATATGCTGCTCAGAGTGGAGCACAGGGTTGGACAGATACCACCATCGACGAGATGAAGGCATTCCTCGGATTACAAATTCTGATGGGGATTATTCAGCTTCCCAAATACACTATGTATTGGTCATCTGATAAGTTTATAGGTAAGTTATAAAATTTGCACCTATATTGTTTTGTTTCTTTAGATTACTTTCTGTTTACAATAATCAGATAATGTTCATGTTACAATTTGAAAAAAAATAATGTCAGTCATTTACCTATCCAGATTTTGAAAAGTACATTAAATTTTATTATATTTACAACGGACACTGATCAATTTTTCCTTGATAAAAAATTAAAAATAAAAAAATATTATTACATGTAATGAACTTATGTTAGTTAAGTTCATAATTGTTGTGAATCACAATATCTGGAAACCTTCATGAATACAAAGTTTACTTTTTTTGTCTTTGTTTTGTGTGTGTAACAAAGATATAAACATAATGTATTGTACATTTTTGTTTTTGTCTATAAATTGCACACCCATTCAATTTGTTTCATTTGTATTAAATTTATGTTTGTATTTCTATTCAAACAATATATAATGTCTTCAAACCTTTACCATGAAACAACTCGGATCATAAACTTTTCTAAATATTGAGGAATATGTTGAATATAAAATGAAAATACTTTACACCTGCTTAGCGCTCTTCTGGAATTGGCAGTGTAAGTCATTTAAAATTGTTTCTTTATTTCTTTTCTCATTTTTCTAGAGATAAAATCCATTTATTGTTGAATTTATTTTTTTAAAATTGACATTGATAAGTGAAATTTACAATCATATGCAGGTAACATTGGTTTTCAAGAAACGCTGAGTTTGAAAAGATTTGAAAAGCTCACTCGGTATTTCCATCTACATGATCTAAGTGATAATACTACTCAGGGAGCCAGAGGAACACCTGAATTTGACAGGTATGCAATTTATAATTCTCTATTTTAATAGAAAACCAAAAATCAGTTATGAAATTGACACTGATTCACATCACTATAGTTTAGTGTCCTCATTTTGTTTTATAGATTTATATTTACATTTGCTAATGTCTTTCCTTATATGACAATATAAATAATTTTGACATTCAATTTTCAATGACATGCAGTTGGGCAAACCGCACGAGACTATTAGAAAGTCTTGACTGTGATGTCATTTGACGCTGTAGTTACATTTATTGTACGTTATGTTGCATTCTATAACAATGTCCAAATAGCGCCTATTTTTCCTTGTAACACGAATAAAAGTGAAATATAAATATAAGAAATAAAATATCATTTTTTAGAGTTTCATTGGGATGTGACATGAAGTCAGTACGTGATCAAATCTACTATAACGCAATTCGAGTGTTATAGAATTTGATCACGTGACCGACTTCATGTCACATCCCAATGAAACTCTAAAAATGATATCTTATTTCTTAAATATTTCACATTTCTTTTCAACAGATTACACAAAATAAGACCTGTACTTGATGAGACAAGAAGGACATTCCGGAGTCAAATGAATCCACCTAAGCAGCAGGCTATTGATGAGGGCATGGTTAAGTACAAAGGGAGATTTTTTGCAAGACAATACATGCCAAATAAACCGGTTAAGAGAGGTTTTAAGGTTTGTATCAATGAAATGCCTATTTGCATTCAATAAATTGATATTGTGATACAGAAAATAATGTAATTTTTTAAAAATTATTATTTACATAGTTAAAAAAACACTAAGGAAGCATTAAAATTTTTTTTAATGATGATGAGGTGGATCAGGGAATGGATGAGAAGGACAGGTACCATATATACTCGCCTATAAGTCAGTCCGCCTATAAGTTGGTTGTATTTAATAAGCTTATATATCAGAGGGACTGACCTCATATAATACCATTCATTTTATAGCTAGCCTACAAGTCGGACATAGAGTTTTGGACCAGAGATTTACTCCCAAAAATCTGACTTATAGGCGAGTATATACGGTAATCATCCCCCCAGTAACTGGTCCACCGGCTAATGAATATGTCTCTGAAATGCTAGGTGAATAGTTATAAAAAAAATTTGATGCAACAAAAAATTTTTTTCAGATATTCATGAGATGTGATGAGGATGGTTACTGCTACGATTATTGGCCATATATGGGAAAACATGACTTTTTTCATGGAAAGTCACTAGGAGAAAGAGTCGTCAAACACTTGTGTAGACCATTGAAATACAAAGGCCATCATGTGTTCTTTGACAGGTATGTGTTTGAAACAACTTAAAATGACTTCAACATTGAACAACAAGACTGAATGATAAAAGATTCATAATCAAAATAATTTCATATTTTTCAATGTCTAATATTTTTATACTTTATATAATATCAGGTTCTTTACATCCATTTCCTTGGTGCGAACCTTGCTTCAGAATGGGATTTTTAGTTGTGGGACAATAAAGAGCGACTCAGAAGGGTTTCCGCCAGAGTTAAGAAATCCGGATTTAAGGAGAGGGGAGACATTACAGATGCAGCACGACCAATTGCTTGCCACTGCTTGGAAAGATAAGAAAACGGTATTACATATTCATTGTCTTCATACAGACATGTACTATGTTTCAAAATTTAATAAAAATACTAGCAACATTTATCACAATTACACTTCTACCTGCAATTATTAAACTTTCAACTAATGAGTTAAGGAGGACATAAAGGTCTATCTGATTAATGATATTCCTGTGCAATTTTTTGTGTATATCTTTGTTAAAAGTCTCATAGTGCAAATGTAGTTTCAGTGCTTATCTTAAAATCCCAAAGAAGTAAATATATCTATATGTAGCGTAAGTTTAATTTCCAGCTAGGCCTATATTTCTGTGTACTTTTATTTTAGGTACATATTTTGAGCACTAATTGTAGTCCGTTTGGAGATGGTCCAGTTGTCCGTCGAACTCGGGGTGGAAATTTTGTTGAGGTTATGTGTCCTCCACCAGTATCTTCCTATCAACATTATATGAGTGGAGTCGACAGATGCATGCAACACCGCACAAAGAATCCTGTTGGCAGACCATCCAAAAAATACTGGAAGTTTTTCTTCAACTTTATCATGGAAGTTTGCCTTATAAATGCATTTGAGAGTTTTTCCAGAACACTTGGTAAGGATCTTCCTGCCAAAACAAGGTTTGACCTGCTGGATTTCAAGATGGAGGTGGCTCAGCAACTTATTGGAGGCTTCAGAGGAAGAAAGCGAGGCCATCATTTACAGGGTATTCTTGACCCCCCTCATGTTTTTTGCCATCTGGATCGCCTAAAGTCAACATGCAAATGGTGTACCAAACACGGAGAAAAGAAAAGAAAGGAGACAGTTTATGGTTGTAAAGGGTGTAACAAACACTTGTGTAGTGAACAATGTTTCAGGGAATTTCATTCTGCTGTTAATTTCTAAGATTAATTTGTTACATAATTAAGTCACATAATCATGTTTGGAAATTTTGTATGGGATGTCACTTGCAGGAATACATAAAACATAGGATTACTGTACATTACAATGACTCAAAGATCAAGGTTAATATTCCTTAATTTTATGCATTATGTTTCAAAATTTGAATACCATGTTTAGAGGCATATCAAATCTTCCAAATGTTATTTTGGAAGCTAAGATTTTATTTTGTAAATCTCCTTAAGTTTGTAAGTTAAGAATGATGGTGTCTACTCAAAGAGGTAATTTTTTTTCAATTATGCAACATTGTGCTATGTCATAGATCAAAGTTCAACTTCATTCAAATTTGAAAAGTCTATGAATTATAAAAGTTCAAAGTCTTTGATTTTTTTCTATTCTTTTTTTGTCCAGAGCCATAAATAACATCTAAAGTTTCTGCTTGTGTAATTTTATCTTCATATTTACTTGAAAGTATTTACCACTTGTAAACAATTATGATCATTCCTACCAGGTAAAAAAGTGCGATAAAAAAACAAGAATTGTTCGAGAAACAAATACATGTATAATTTATACCTGCACGACAAAATTGGAAAAGAGCTTTAGAATTTGTTATTGTGAAGAAAATAGTTGTTGACTGGTCAGGGGCAAACATTCTATCTAACCAAAAATCACCAGAAGTAATTTACTCTTCAGAGGATAACAGTGAACATAAATTGTTGTATGAAAAGCAACAATGTAATTAAAATCAGACTTCTTAGATCTGCACCGATATACTTTGTTGAGCGAAGGGTTTTCAAAATCTTGAATGATTAATATCTTTATATATTTTGAATAGTTTGACCTTTGACCTTTTGACCTCCATCTCAAAAGGGGTCATCATGACTAAGAGGTACCAGTCATGAGTGTACATGTACTAAGTTTCTTGTCTGTCAAGCAAAGGATTTTTCAGACATGGAATGAGTAATACTTGGTCTATGATTGCGAGAGATAGCTGTTAAGCAACGTTATTCTTCCTTTTCCCTACTGGAGCATAAAATGTTGAAATCCTGTATTTACTCCCTAAAGTGCTTAAAATTTGATTAAAACTTATGGTAAACAATATGCTGCTATGTCTCAGCATCAAAATTTACTTACTTTAAATACTTTACTGAACTAAAAAAGTTAATATATAACTAATTGAAGGTTAAATAGAGATTTCTCAGTAATTTGGGCATATTTCGTTGCCATGGCAACAGAAAGAATGTTTTCATTATCATTTTCAGAAACCTCGCAATACCTACTTTCAGAATATATATACATTGGTATTTACAAAAATTACAAGAAATACCCGAAAAAATGCATTAAAATCTTGATATCATTTCTCTAAAAATGCTAAAAATCTTTGCCATGGAAGGGGTTAATTGAAAGCATAAATGCTGTAATCAGTACAAAAGATAACAAAGACTTCTAGTCAAATAATTTAATCTGATACAATTGCTTAAAGAACAATTTGTGAACAGAGTGCAAACTGAAGTACGTACGCAACACGTGAAGTATCATGTATATCGAATTTTTGTAATACACAGCAAATAGAGTTTCAGGGTTTCTCCATCATTTCAAAAATAACTGTGGCGTTAGAATTGCACGAAGTTAGTACTAATATTCGCGGTCATTACGCGACCAAATCCGACAAGGAACCCTGAAATAAATTGTAAAACACACAACACGTACGAATCAATATTAAATTAAATGCAAATAACATTAATTATTTAGCGAACTTATTGATAAATTTAATTATGTATACTACTAATAAAAAAAATTATTATTGATTTAACGTAATGTAAAACAAATATATCCACAATATACATTGAATATGTATAAATCACATTATATAATATAAAGACAGTTACTTTTACTCTATGAAGGACAGGAATATTTATTGAATAATTAAATAAGTTCCTGTGAAATAAAAAAACATGCATATGTCTATCGATATGGAGCAGGATCTCTATCTTAACGTCACGTCACTCGGAGATGTTTTCATATGTGAAACGATCGGGAAGCCTTTAATCTCCTTTCATTTTTATCATATATACCATACACAAATTAAACAATTTTCTTGAAAGATTCTTCAGGAAAAAATGTGATGTTACTACACTTGCTACTACACTTGTGTAAAATTTTCATGAGTCATACATGTATATACAGAATAAATTAGTACATGTGTATCATGCATTGCCGATTTATGTAACGCGGGTCAACGTTCTTAATTCCTTAGCAGTAAAAATTGATGGTTGTACGAAGTGTTTTATTTTAATTTAGTTTAAATATAGGTTAGGGAAAAGTATATACAAAGAACTTACATAAATATATTGGTTCTATATAGCGCTACATAGCCACCACATTAAACGGCCCATGCATATGCATATGCACGGAGAACTCGAGAGTTTGTAGAAAATATGAAGGACTGCAATAAGACCAAGTTCAATAGTGCTAGAAAGCATGGTGTTCAGACTATTTTTCCGCCTTCTATCGACGAACAGATATTTCTCCAAACTGCTATTAAGATATTTTTTTATTAATAAAACAATCAAATAATTATAGAATCAAAGTTATTTTACGGTTGTGTTTAAAAAATTTTTATGCTCAATTCTGTCTAGGAACACGCGGGATATGTAGGAAGGAATATACTGTGTACAGGGAAATTTTCGCCCCTTTCGCCCTAACCTAAACTGGTCAAATTTAAAAAGGGGTGAATTCAAATTATACAGCATAATTTCTTGAACAAAAACTGTGACTGGGCGAATTTAAAACAGAGCAAAATTGTTTGCAAGCGTGGACGGGCGAAAATCAAGGGGGGGGGGGGGGCGAAAATAACCCTGTATACAGTTAATGAAAGTAATAATAATTCACTGTTCAATTTTACCCACATCTATACTAGGCATGCGCATTTAGCTTTTCTTTTTCCATCTTCTGTTATCCATTGAAGTTTAGCATCCAACCCATCCTCCGAATTTTGTAGATTTTAATAAATTGTTCTCTATTTTGACAAATTTTGAAGCATTCTTGTTATTTTCTGTTTTCAGTCGGCATCCACTCCTTAGGCTATCAGCAGATGAATCCATTAGCGTTGGCTTTTCTAAGAACTCATTCCACAAAGGAATGAATCCACTGTGGTGTACATGGACTTCTCACAGGGTGATTTCTAAAGACGAACCGAATTTTGCTAGAAGCTCGCTGTTGATCCTGTTATCTTCCAGGGTCCATGGCCAATACTTCCGTCATTGTACTATCAACTTTCTACATCATTCACTGTTGAAAAAGTCGATGTATATCATTGTCTTGGTAATACATTGTTACCTAATCGTTGCAATTCCGTTATCATTGAACATGTTGAATATCATTGTATATCGTTGTTTGTCCATGTATATCGTAAAAATTAAATATCAATGTGTATCGTTGTATGTCATTGTATATTGTTGAATATTGTTTTATATCAGTGTATCCATTGTGTAGCGATTATTCATTATACAATTTGTATACATCATTGTATGGATACCTTGTGTACATCACTGTATTGATACCTTGTTTACATCATTGTATTGATGATTCATTATCACTATTAATTAATAAAACCATGACAGAAACTGCCAATCATTGATAATTTTATTTGTTGACATACATATTTTCAGAATCAATTAAAGTTATGTTACGGTTATGTTTCAAAATGCGTTATGCGCAGTACCGTAAAGTTTCACAATGGAAATATCGACAAAATTTGCAATTAAAATGTATTCATAATTGGTATTGCAATTATTTTTAGTACATTATTCATATCGCATATTTGTAATTATGGTTAATAATTACATATTGAGTACTTCATGTATAAGATTTTATATTTAGACTTGTCACGTGACGCGGAAGTCACGTGATTTTAGCACATTTACTTTCTGTATCGATGTTACCTATAAATTTAACTACTGCAAGGGCATAACCAAGTTAAAATTCCATGTTTAGCGTATGAATATTTTCAACACGCATTGTAGTTTCTGAAAAATGCTAAATTCTGCAATTTCATTGTTAAAATTATATTTTTATGACCGAATGCTGCATTTTTTTGGTCTACGGTATAAAATATTGATATAATTATATTATTTTCAGGATTTCATCAGGATCGCAGCACTTTTCAGGTGCCTTTACATTTTTAGAGTTGAATTGTAAAAGCTTACTATGGTCCATTGAGTGTATGCCCTTGCACTAGATCGATTTAGTAAGACCCCCGCACATCACCCTCCGATGTGCTTGCATACAAATATATGGCAGTCTCAATTAAATACGTAATATTATGCACAGAAAATATATTAATAAAATCGTGAAGAAGACATTGAATCTAAACGAAAAGCCTATAGAATATCTATTAATGATATTTTATTTAATTAAAAGTAAATTTTTCGTTGAGAAAATATTACTTGATCTACCAGTCACTGCATATAAACTATGTAACTTTTTACAAAATTACGTCACATTGACAAGTGAAATTTGATCAGTGACTTGTTTGTAACTTGTTATGTGGGATTTGACAAACGACAGAACAGTATGCTGTAGAAAGTGTTTATGTAGTTTGATGATTTCTTGTGGGTTAAATTAGCATTTCACTTCATTTTATGGTATTTTAAAGAATTATATTATGACGTATATTTTGTGTGATGTCATAGTTAAGTTTTCCCGTAAAAATTAGACTCCACCCCCTTTTTGTAACCTTAACTGTGCTGCGTGCTCAATTCTGTTCAGGAACACACGGTATATAAATGAAAAAATATAAATATTCTAGATTCTATGCAAAATAGAATGGTCACTTTCTCATGAACTACCCTGGATGAGGGTGAAAATCTGCATTGTTATGTCACAATACCTTACTTGACGTTAAACATATGTGTTAGATACTTCCTGTTGGAAAACTCTATGCTTTATCCACAGGTAAATACATAATAAATAGCACTTCCAGTTTTGACACGACCCCTCGCTTTAAGATTTTGTTTTATTAAAACTTTTATTTCTTAAGGTCCTTGCCTTTATAACATGAATGATAAAGAGCAATAATGTCCTTTAAAGCAGGAAAAAAAAATTTTTTTTTGTCAAAGAAGTGTCTTATTTTATCAAGGATGTATGTTTTCTTGGCTACCTTGAAGGCGGATGTTTACCTCCTTCCTTTAAATCGTTTTCGGAGAAAGTAAATCCTAGCAGTTTAGTTGTTGCCATAAGATTAAAAATAACATCTTCAAAAACGCTTTCTCATATCATACTTCGTGTGCCTTCCCAGTAATGTGGATGTAAATGACCATGAATCAACATTGAATATACAAGTATAAGTAGTCTTTGCCTAGCACGTTTAGTACTGTCGCCCTACAAAGAGTTACCGTAATTTTCATGATCCCTGGTCCTGACAACTTTCAGTCAGAAGTGCGCTAGATGTACAGCAAAGCTCCACCAATGGTTCACATAATGTTTTCAAAGACGAAGATAGCAAAAATTCTAAATTTTGAACACGATCAATTTTCTTTGGTAGCATGTCAACATCAACGGTGCTACATGTACGTCATCAGGTTATACGTCATCAATTTGAATTAGAAATCATTCATGTAGTTTCACAGGGGAAATTTCAAAGTTTTGTTTGTTTTGCCGTACGAGATAAATAGAACATCTATACTTGTTTGATTTAATTATGCCTTTATCCAACTCGTTGAAATGGTGTATATTCGCTTAACAAGCCTTACAAATATATACTCCATTTCAACTTAATTGTTGGATAAAGCCAATATCAAATCACCTGAAGTATCCTCTATGTAAACATTTAATGTGGTTATCCTGATTTACGCAAATGAAATTTAGTCTAATTGAGAATGTGCAGTATCACTGCAAATGACAAAGGAATCACCCTTGATATCATCACATAAAGTCTTAATAGCGTTATATAGACTGTATATATTACATGATACCCTGGCATCCATTGACGTGATCACAGTATTCTTTTTCACAATAGCACACTAAATGTCATTGCTCCCCGTATCCTGGGAAGCGACAGGGATTATCGCATCTTATATATTTATATCCGAAACAACCAATATCTAAAATGAAAGTTTGCAAACATGTTAGAAAAAATTCGAATCTTTGTTTAAAGGTGACATGCAGGGCATGATTTTTCGTTATTTGAACTACTAATATATTGCCAACTACAGGTATATTTACTTTGATTCCTCAAATTATAGTTTCAAACTACAATGTTTAAGTATAAAAGGAGATTTATAATAAATATAATTGCATACAGAATTATATACTTCTTACAAACCTATAAGGTCCATAAAAGTTGTATTTGAAGAGAGAGAGAGAGAGAGAGAGAGAGAGAGAGAGAGAGAGACCAATAAAACTACTTACTGTTAGGTATATTTTTCAAACAAAGTACTTCAGTCAAACAAAGAAGTCGACATAATACATCGCCACTTCTATAGAATGCTTTACACATATTACACTCTCTGATCCTTCAAATATAGCAATATTCCAAGCTAAAATTTTAAACTCATTATATCTGCAAATGATTACGAGATCCTTATCTGCTGTACTTATTTTAATTTCCTGACAGAATCTGATACAAATTTTCATATTTAGATATTTCACTTGAAAAGGACGTTAATAATAATCTATCAAGCAGGATTTATGACAAAGGAGGTGACATCGACTTTTTAATCGTAAACTCACCATGCGTAGGCAGCAGTATACGTTCATCAGCCACATACTTTTAAAAAAATATCTCAGTCGATTTGATACCCAAGCTTATGCTCTACGTATGAACAATTTTGAAAACTAGGTAAATTACAAACAAGTTGATGAAACAAGAATATCACTTTATTCAGTAGTCTTGTTTAAAGTCATCATTTGATTTCGTTTGTTCTATGGTCAATACATGACTTTGTCAACAAATACAATTTCTTATTAGGAAAAATGCCGACAAATTTTTTTCACAGCAATCGTTACGCCATTATATACTAACTGAATTGTCGAAAGATTTTTCCTTATACCCGATCATGACAAGGCAACA
Organism: Saccostrea glomerata; assembly: GCA_003671525.1. Classification (NCBI taxonomy): domain Eukaryota; kingdom Metazoa; phylum Mollusca; class Bivalvia; order Ostreida; family Ostreidae; genus Saccostrea; species Saccostrea glomerata. The sequence goes on from PRKT01000739.1 coordinate 112,475, forward strand.
AATCCGAACTCTATTGGTTTTAAAATCCGTATTTGCTCTGCTCCCATTTTGTATTGTTAAAAAACCTCAAGTGTTTAAATACTGTTTGTTATCTCCTTACACCTCACGCAGTCAAGAAAAAGACCTTTTAAGTAAAAGTCAAAACCTTTTAAGTGATAATCATGCAATTATCAAAATGGTTCTCGTAATAGTGTGCACAAAGCAAAATCTTTGTAGAGAATCAGTCTAGACTTTGGATGAAGCGTATTAAGTCTTTTTCTTATTCAATTACATTCATCAAATTTTTAGAACAAGATATGGAGTTAACAAATATATGATGCTTTACATTGAAACGATAATAATGCTTTCAAGCAGGTGCCATCTAAGTTGCCGCCATTGTTTAAAGTTAAAAAAAATTAAGTTACTTTATCATCAAAATTATTTTGGTATTTTAACTAAAAAACAAAAATATTTTTTCATGTCCGTGTTGATGTAATATGCATATTTTTCACGTTTTATTCACAGGAAGGTATTATACTAAACCATTAAACAAAAGTGTTCTCTATTTCGGGCATTTATCACATCCTTATTTTTAAAAATAATTTTAAAAATAAATTTCAAACTTTTATCTGAATAGAATACATTGGTATCCATTGTGAACCATTTTTTTCCTCCTGTAACGAAGGTATCACTACAAATGAAGCTGTCGACAAAGATTTCAACGAGAAGGACCAGCAGCATCACTTAATTATTTTAAATTACATAATTATTTCACTTTGTTAATGAATAAAAAAGGTGAATTAAACTAACACTCATCTATCTTAAAAAAATAAAAAAAAAATACAATGTGTAGATAATAGTCATAAATTATTATGGGAAAGATTTATTGTCATACTTAAAGCCCGTCATTCAGCACACCTTTCCACAGACAAAAAGATATAAATGATTTAAAAAACTAAAATAAAATCTATCCATATGGAAGCAATGTAAACGCCGAAAGTGGTTTTGAAACTTAGTTCACAATATTCTGAAATAATTTTAGAGTAAGAAAAATTATAAACTATACACACAGAGACGCTTGAGTATCATTTGCATCGGTCGTACAATATATTTAGTATACAGGAAGTCCTTTTCAAGCACTATTTACGTTATGTAAAAAAAATCTTCATCACTGTTGCACCAAACTTTGCCCTATATCATAAATAGTTTAAATTGTTTCTCTGCAATAGTCTAAAACTGTCTGTTTAAAAAAACATATTAAGATTCTTTGACACCAGAAGGATATGGAGATAACAAACAGTATTCAATACCAAAGTCCAAAAAACAATACACTATAGGAGCAGAGCAAACACGGACCTCCGAAACATCAGAGGTGGGATCAGGTGCCATGGATGAGTGAGCATCCCTTGCTGACAGATCACACCCGCCGTGTGCTCCTTGTCATGATCGGGAAATGATATACAATTATGGACTTCAGTGTAGGTCGATATGTGGTTATAAGGACTCATGGCAATCGATATTGACCGAAGACACAGAAAGTGATAGCGACCGAGCCTGTGTCGTGCGATATCATTTTCCGCGGACGCGCTTTCGCGTCGCTATCGCAAAAGGAGGAATGTCACGTGACGTCCTTTCAGCCAATGAAAACTACGAAAATAATCCTCTTATATAAATTTGGAATTTACGGTTGTCTTCCCAGCTTAAAAATAACGAATAGTGTACATTATAGAGGTTTGGATCTTAATATTATGTATATTGAAAATCAACAACTTTTTGAGACTTTTACGGTTGAGAGTTTTGAACAGAAAACACCAGCCCTGTTTTCAACTATATCAAAAGTGTTCGTCGAATCCTTGTATTTTTTTCACTATTATTTAAAAGAATTGTTCAAAACTTAGGAATATGTGAACCAGGCATATGTTCTAAGATAATACATTTTTTAAAAATCCTTTCATCAGAATATAACAGTTAAACTCTTTTTTATTGCACAATAAATAAACAAATATAAAATATCACTACATGTTCATCTATGTAAATTATCACAATGTGTTTTCTAGCTGAGTAGGAAATGAATTATGGTAAATATTATTAGGAAAACAAACATTTTTTTTAAATTTAATTTTAAATTTTTGTATGTAAGAGATTTCCTATGTTTCATTAGAAAAGAACATTTTTACTCTGAAGAAGGAATCTATGAATAAACGCTTCATCAAAAATATTAAAACTTTGTGATGTACAACAAACGAGGTTTGAAGAAAATTAAAAAATACATATAAAAAATAAACTGAATGAGTGCTATAAAACTAAGAGCAATAATGCTAGAAAGAAGTGCGTTTGAATTCCCGTAGCTTCCTGCAGTCGTGCAGTTGTCTTCACAACCTAAAATAAACATTTTAATGAAAATTCAGTGCTTTGAATACATTTCATAAAAAAAAGGAAATACCGGTAGTTTTAAGGATTAAAACGAAGAGTTTGAGTAATATATAAGTATACCGTATACTTAAAATTCTCTTCTGAAGGGGTTTGCGCTTTATGGAGTGTTAAAACGGAATATAGAACACAATGTAAAACTTTAAGATTAGAACTTTACTTTTTATCTTCTTTGTCATACTATGCGATTCTTTATTGCCTAAAAAATCTCAAGATTAAGGACAATTTATGTACGAGTCTGACAACCGTTGTAATGCAGCTCAAAATGCCATTGTTATTTGATGCCACCTGTTAATCACTCATTTTGCCCTCTGGACAAAAAAAAATGTCACATGTTACCATATTTTTCGGAAACCTTACCTTCATTATACCCCATGACGTTCCCCTCACCTTCACAACCAATCACAGAATCACATTGTTCTTCGCTGCATTCACATTTTGACTTGCAATTTACACCAAAATATGGATATGAGAAATTTTGTTTACAGGCCTTTCCTTGGAAACCAGGTGGACATTCTACAAAAAAAAAACGTTTTATGCATGACTGTGATGGATAAAGGATCGGTTGTATCATCACTATAACTAAAGTAAGTTTCATTAATGTAAGAATATAATGGGAAAACTGAAAATTTGAGCCTTCTATTAAATTTGCTGTTTTAAAACTATTTTACTAGCATGAAATTCAATCCTTAGTAATCGAAGACAAAATTATTTGAATTTTCCTTTTTTTGCGATGAAACCCTTTCTCAACATTGTATGTCAGATTTTTAATTTAAAAAAAATTCAAATGTGAAGCAATATTTGAAGTAGGGATATCAACGATTTTCCAGTAAACCAGCCACTCGAACATCCGAGTATCGAATACTAAAATTGCTACTCGGTTACACCGATGTATATGTTTTTTTCATAATTATGTATTGATTTTAAAAGATTTAAAAAAAAAAATCAATATGGAACAAGAAATTGATTTCGTTTAGCTCGATGTTTTGCTATAGGCTTGAAAACGTAAAAAAAAATCTATGATGGGGTTAATCAGGGCTAAACTAAATAAAACATGGATATTTTACAATTTAACGAATGTCCGGGTACTCCATCCGAAAATCTTCCGAGTACTGTATACTAACTTTTATTCGTATGCGAGAAATATCTGCGAGTTTCGCAAGCTACTTTAACTCGCGAATATTAATTACCGTAAACCAATAATTTTCATTTGTAATTCTAAAGAGCAGTCGCGAAAATTAATAGTCACAGATTGATTTCAAAATGATGAATCGCGAATAATAGTAATACAGTAATCGATTATCAAAATTTGACCGATTTGACATACCTAATTTAAAGTATTGACTAAGGTGTTTCCTTGTTTCATACTCCAAATACTTAGATGTGCTACATGTTTACAATACATATATAATCATACCTTTACATCCATGTATATGATCACAAAGTTGCTCGGCACATGAACACTCTGACTGGCAACCCTCTCCAAAGCCTGGGAATCGGCAGGGTAATTCACATTTTGGTCCAAAATATCCCACACTACAATCTAAAATAACAATAATAAAAGAAATAATGAAGAATATGTATTGACAGATCAGCTTGGTTTTTCTATATACATGTACTCTTAATATTTCTGGAGAGATTTTACATGTAAATAAACTACTAACCTGTAGTGTTCGTCAAGAATACGATTTCAGTTGAAGACAAAAGCAATAAAAACATTAAGTTTCGGAATGATGCTTTACACATATTGCGACTTTTTATGTCCTTGTCAAATAGATATTTCTAAGGAATAAATTTAGCAGCACGCTAACTGCAAATGATCGAGAAAACTTTATATTGTAGAATTAAGCTTACAATTTAACTTCCTGCTCAATTGTAAATCTGGAAACCATAATAAATATTATCAAAAATATCATTTCAGTAGATTATTTTATATATCAAAGGGAAAGAGGAAATAAATTAATGCTACAGCTGCAGGCATTTGTTTCAGAAATAATGTTTCTATCAATGTATAATAATAGAAACATAATATCGAACTTCAACAACACAGAGTACCACCATTTGATTCACTTTCATTAACACTTTCAGAGGAGATGCCCCGACAAAGTTTAAATTACTGCAGAAGTGCTTTTTCCGCGTGGTATTGATTAACGCCATGTACGCGGTCACATATTTTCCGCGGAAATTTGTCCAAGCGTAATAAAAATACATGCAAAGTATATAAGGACAGCCAAGATATCCGTGTAATTTTCTGCCTGCGGAAATTAACTTGACTTTTATGATGCGTTTGTAAATTTTAACATAAAAATGAATCTTTGATTCACAAATACCTTGATTCTTTTTGGGCAGTTTGTAGCCTGAAGAATTTTTTCCGGTTCTGTTGTCTGAGTAACTGCTTCCAAAAAGGTAAAATATGAATATGTCGATTCTAGATATAAAACAAGAAATCAAGAATACTACTTTTCGCTTTATAGACCTGAAATACGTTGAGTTTTTAACGTATTAAGTTACTTCTCCTAATTTTAACAGGACTGGTATTCAATGTCATCAATACAATCAATTTAAATGATTTACTACCCGATAAGTACTTTTTGCAGCCGATCACGTGGTGACAATTTTCGTTAGAACAATTACATTTAAACTTACAATCTTTCCCATATTGTGGTGAAGGACAAGCGTATTTGCAATCTTCTCCGAAAAATCTGATCTTGCAAGCTGAGAACAAATAAAATAATAAGATTACATAGGTTAACAATTCCGTACATGTATCTGACTGCCTTCTTTGTAATTATATTTGTTTGCTTAAAATCTAAGTATAGGTTATTGAAATTCAAGATTATGTCTCTATATATTTAATACAAACGTGAGCATTTATTTAATGTATCATTCCACAAAAATCCTCTACAGCAACTCGTTTCCGCTACAAATGTAAAGAGCTCGAGAATATTACAATATAAAAGTAACTTACATATGATATTATAATTAATGAGAAGTGTATGTTTCTAAATTATAGCAGATGTAAAGAGATTATTTTATCAAACGACTTAATTTTGATCATTTTCTCATTTTCATTTGTCAGACATTCTGAATATGATAACGGATAATTATTTTGTAACGCTCTTCTTAGTATGGTCTTATTGTTTTTTTGTTTTTGTTTTTGTTTGTTTGTTTGTTTTTTTTTTGTTTGGAGACAGTTCGCGGTTTCTTTTTCATACTTACCATTTGCAAATTTCAGTTGTAGAAATAAAAAAAAAAATGAAATAGTAAACATATAATGCACGTAGCAAAATAAAGAAATTCCATTTAATACTTTGACGGCAATCACAAAATATTGTATTTTGAATCCCTGTTTGTTATTAGAGAAAGAATAAGTGTACTACACTTCCCTTGAAATGTTTTCGATTCCTCTTTCAGCCCATGACACTTACCTATTTAAAATTTGAAATAGGATTAAATGGATTTTTGTATGCTTAATTTCATCCGTTAACACTATAATATCATCACATCCGTGTTTTTTTTAATTATTACGCGAAAACCTTGGTTAATTTTTATTGGCTGTTTACATCTAATACGATTCTGATGGGTTACTTTTTCAATGACTTTATATCCAAGAGTATGACCATTATTGCATAAAATGCAGAAGTAATGTAGATTAGTTCACGTCTACGGTTATTTTTCTATTCATTAAATGAAATGTGGAAATAACTAATAACATGAAGCCCAAAGTCCATTTACACTCCGCAGATTTGAGGAATGAGCAAAAAAGGCACGAATGGATAGAAATCCCTATTACAATTGGAATAAAAGATCTCACAAAAGCTGATCTATAGAGCATTCATTTTTATTGCCTATTTAGTCGCCCGCATAGCGCAGTATTTGGAGCCTCTGCTCTAGGGTTGGGAAGTAAGGAATTAATCATCATATCAAGGGTTCCCTTTGTTCCCCAGAACCTTGGCTTTCAGCACATTACAAGAGAAACTGTCATTCAGCAGCATACAAGACCATTAGCTGAATCATTGTTTGGCGGAACAGGAAATCAAGCACTGTTGGTTCTGGACGGCACCTATATCTATATCCAGAAAAGCTCCAACTTCATTTTCCACGTCCACTTGTCAAACCGATGGTGATCGTGTCTACCAGCGGTTATTATATATCTGTTATTGGACCCTATCTTGCGAGGAACAACGACGCGGCCATCCTCCAGCACATCATGAGATCAAACAGGGAGGATGTATTAAAATGGATCGAGGAGGACGACGTCTTCATAATCGACAGGGGATTCAGAGACTCTGTTTCGTACCTTGAAGAACTTGGTATTCAGGCTATTATGCCAGCTTTTATGAAGAAGGGGGAGAAACAGATGTCCACCCAAGATGCAAATTTTATAAAAAAAAAAAAATTAATAATAAAAAAGATTTCGATTTCCATTATAAGGTACCCTCATGCACTGTGACTCGTGAAGAAATACCGATCTTCTGAACTCTCGCTTGGCCTGTGGAGGTACCGGAATGGATTTATTTCAGTGTTTTTTCTTGACATTTTCTTTCTGGACCTGAGCCGCCGCCATGGTTGGGGAGTGGAGATGTTACCCAACCTGTATGAAATACAACCAAGGCAGTCAAGATTCAGCTTCCACTCTTTATTTTATAAAATCTAATTGTAACCATTATGATTACAATAAATAATTTCACACAATATACTAAATATTATACTAAACATCATTAGTTCTAATATAGAAAAATGTTATCTGTAAATAAATTAAGCCATGTGAAACTTTAATAATTTGACAAAAACCGCGCAAGTTTAGAAAATTATCTCACCTGTATGAAATACAACCAAGGCAGTCAAGATTCAGCTTTCCACTGAAATCTTGTCTATCCTGGCCATTCATTTCATACCAGGTTTACGTTTGTAGATTTCCATATCCATATTTGTAACTCGTTCGAAATGTGCAATAATTATTTCTTATTTTGATTTGAATTTTAATTAGTAATATTCTGACCTTGGGTACTTTTTAAACTTTTAATGCACTTTTAAAATAATTGCCGATCTTTTGCATAATCTTTAAATATTGTTTTCCGTAGTTAATTTATCCAAATATTTGTCCTCTGGTCACTTCAATGTTATTGGTCGCTCCTTCCTCCTAACCAAATGCCTTTCCTAATAAACGATTCATTTCTTGGAACTGGCCAGGTTAAAGTTCAACTTTTATTTGTTTACCTCTTTAACAGTTTCTATATGATCGCGCCCACATGTGCTATCTCCGCCACGTTAATTACGCTGAGCTGACCAGTACAAATTCATCCCAAATGTTAAACTTTTATTTTTAGTGCAATTTTTGTTATGATACAAATACAAGTCGTCTTGTAACTAAGGTATGTTGAGATTGATGTCAATTAAATCTTAACCAATTTAATGAGAGTCACGCTTTAACCCCTTCCATGGCATATACGCTTTTCTACGCCTCTGGCGTGAAAAACGTGTAGAGTGTAGACAAATATTCATAACTTCTTTAATACTGCGAATATTGAAATAATTTTTGTATCATTAGAAAGAGGGAACAATTGCAATGAATGTTTGTTCTAAATTTTTTTTAATTTGTTTTACCAGTTTTTTGGTATTTTGAGTTAAACAACGTGTATTATTCAAGCGATATTTGCCGCGATCGAAATCCACGCGGTACAAACACTTGTCAATTTTTCGTAGCAAAACACGTTTAAACAACTTCAGAAAATATCAAAATCAAATAGTTTATTCAATTAGATGTGTTAAAAACTAATTATCTAGTTAAAATATAAATAAGCGTGTTAGATAATGATATAAAATGTTTTTAGTTGACCAATTCAAAAAATATTTTTGAGAGTTACGTTCGTACTACGATATATGGATATAAAAATGTTTGAATTTCCCTGGAAGAGAAAAAACGAGTAAAAAATTGTTTAAAATACATAACCACATATCCACATTTACAATAAAGTAGATGGTTTTGTTGTTTTGATAAAAAAGAAAACATGCGAAAATATTATGAAAATATGTCGGGATCGTTCTGCGTATATTTGGCAACATTCGTAACACGTGTAAACAATATGGCTTCCTGCGACATTTCTTCATCCCCAGAATCGTCAGATATAGATACAGACGAAGAATTTGGCGACGATTCATCCGAGTCAGGATCAGATTTTGATCAGGATGATTCAGACAGCGACCATTCCTTTGGAAGTGAGACAGACAGCGATGACAACCAGGACACAGATTCCACATTATTTGACCTTGACAGCCAGGCAAGCGACATTAGAGATTCTGACTTCTGGACTGATGTTGTGGAAGACTTTGATGTTCCAGACTTCGTCGATACTTCAGGTCCCACTCATCAGCTCTCTTCGGATGCAAATCCTCTGTTATATTTCCTGCTCTTGTTTCCCTTGAGTCTGGTACAGGTACTTGTGGACAACACCAATTCGTATGCTGCTCAGAGTGGAGCCCAGGGTTGGACCGATACCACCATCGACGAGATGAAGGCATTCCTCGGATTACAAATTCTGATGGGGATTATTCAGCTTCCCAGATACACTATGTATTGGTCATCTGATAAGTTTATCGGTAAGTTATCAAATTTGCACCTATATCATGTATATTGTTTTGTTTCTTTAGATTAATTTCTGTTTACAATAATGTTCATGTTACAATTTGAAAAAAAATATTGTCAGTCATATTCCTTTCCAGATTTTGAGAAGTACATTAAATTTTATTATATTTACAACGGACCACTGATCCATTTTTCCTTGATAAAAAATTAAGAATAAGGAATATTATTACATGTAATGAACTTATGTTAAGTTCATAATTGTTGTGTCTCGCATTGTCTGGAAACCTTCATGACTACAAAGTTTACTTTTTTTGTCTTTGTTTTGTGTGTGTAACAAAGATATAAACATAATGTATTGAACATTTTTGTTTTTGTCTATAAATTGCACACCCATTCAATTTGTTTCATTTGTATTAAATTTTTGTTTGTATTTCTATTCAAACAATATTTATGTAGATGTTGAGCTGACCAATGTCTTCAAACCTTTACCATGAAACAACTCGGATCATAAACTTTTCTAAATATTGAGGAATATGTTGAATATAAAATGAAAATACTTTACACCTGCTTAGTGCTCTTCTGGAATTGGCAGTGTAAGTCATTTAAAATTGTTTCTTTATTTCTTTTCTCATTTTCTAGAGATAAAATCCATTAATTGTTGAATCTATTTTTTAAAATTGACATTGATAAGTGAAATTTACAATCATATGCAGGTAACATTGGTTTTCAAGAGACGCTGAGTTTGAAAAGATTTGAAAAGCTCACTCGGTATTTCCATCTAAGTGATAATACTACTCAGGGAGCCAGAGGAACACCTGAATTTGACAGGTATACAATTTATAATTCTCTATTTTAATAGTTAATCAATATAAATATTCTAGAAATTATTCAACAGTGATCTTAAATTAATTATAAACTATTAAATATTCGTTACAGAAAACCAATAATCAGTTATGAAATTGACACTGATTCACATCACTATAGTCTTCATTTTGTTTTATAGATTTATATTTACATTCGCTAATGTCTTTCCTTATATGACAATATAAATAATTTTGACATTCAATTTTCAATGACATGCAGTTGGGCAAACCGCACGAGACTATTAGAAAGTCTTGACTGTGATGTCATATGACGCTGTAGTTACGTTATGTTGCATTTCTATACAAATAGCGTCCAAATAGCGCCTATTTTTCCTTGTAACACGAATAAAAGTAAAATATAAATATAAGAAATAAAATATCATTTTTTAGAGTTTCATTGGGATGTGACATGAAGTTAGTACGTGATCAGATCTACTATAACGCAGTTCGTGTGTTATAGAATTTGATCACGTGATCGAATTCATGTCACATCCCAATGAAACTCTAAAAATGATATCTTATTTCTTAAATATTTCACATTTCTTTTCAACAGATTACACAAAATAAGACCTGTACTTGATGAGACAAGAAGGACATTCCGGAGTCAGATGAATCCACCTAAGCAGCAGGCTATTGATGAGGGCATGGTTAAGTACAAAGGGAGATTTTTTGCAAGACAATACATGCCAAATAAACTGGTCAAGAGAGGTTTTAAGGTTTGTATCAATGAAATGCCTATTTGCATTCAATAAATTGATATTGTGATACACAAAATAATGTAATTTTTTTAAAAATTATTCATTACATATTTAAAAAAACACTAAGGAAGCATTAAAATTTTTTTTATATGATGATGAGGTGGATCAGGGAATGGATGAGAAGGACAGGTACCGTATATACTCGCCTAGAAGTCGGTCCGCCTATAAGTTGGTTGTATTTAATAAGCTTATATATCAGAGGGACTGACCTCATATAATACCATTCATTTTATAGCTAACCTACAAGTCGGACATAGAGTTTTGGACCAGAGATTTACTCCCAAAAATCTGACATATAGGCGAGTATATACGGGAATCATCCCCCCAGTAACTGGTCCACTGGCTATTGTATATGTCTCTGAAATGCTAGGTGAATAGTTATAAAAAAAATTTGATGCAACAAAATATTTTTTTCAGATATTCATGAGATGTGATGAGGATGGTTACTGCTACGATTATTGGCCATATATGGGAAAACATGACTTTTTTCATGGAAAGTCACTGGGAGAAAGAGTCGTCAAACACTTGTGTAGACCATTGAAATACAAAGGCCATCATGTGTTCTTTGACAGGTTTGTGTTTGAAACAACTTAAAATGACTTCAACATTGATCAACAAGACTGAATGATAAAAGATTCATTATCAAAATAATTTCATATTTTTCAATGTCTAATATTTTTATACTTTATATAATATCAGGTTCTTTACATCCATTTCCTTGGTGCGAACCTTGCTTCAGAATGGGATTTTTAGTTGTGGGACAATAAAGAGTGACTCAGAAGGGTTTCCGCCAGAGTAAAGAAATCCAGATTTAAGGAGAGGGGAGACATTACAGATGCAGCACGACCAATTGCTTGCCACTGCTTGGAAAGATAAGAAAACGGTATTACGTATTCATTGTCTTCATACAGACATGTACTATGTTTCAAAATTTAATAAAAATAGCAACATTTATCACAATTACACTTCTACCTGCAATCATTAAACTTTCAACTAAAGAGTTAAGGAGGACATAAAGGTCTATCTGATTAATGATATTCCTGAGGAATCCTGTGCAAATTTTTGTGTATATCTTTGTTAAAAATCTCATAGTGCAAATATAGTTTCAGTGCCTATCTTAAAATCCCAAAGAAGTAAATATATCTATATGTAGCGTAAGTTTAATTTCCAGCTAGGCCTATATCTCTATGTAATTTTATTTTAGGTACATATTTTGAGCACTAATTGCAGTCCGTTTGGAGATGGTCCAGTTGTTCGTCGAACTCGGGGTGGAAATTTTGTTGAGGTTATGTGTCCTCCACCAGTATCTTCCTATCAACGGTATATGAGTGGAGTCGACAGATGCATGCAACACCGCGCAAAGAATCCTGTTGGCAGACCATCCAAAAAATACTGGAAGTTTTTCTTCAACTTTATTATGGAAGTTTGCCTTATAAATGCATTTGAGATTTTTTCCAGAACACCTGGCAAGGATCTTCCTGCCAAAACAAGGTTTGACCTGCTGGATTTCAGGATGGAGGTGGCTCAGCAACTTATTGGAGGCTTCAGAGGAAGAAAGCGGGGACATCACTTACAGGGTTTTCTTGACCCCCCTCATGTTTTCTGCCATCTGGATCGCCTAAAGTCAACATGCAAATGGTGTACCAAACACGGAGAAAAGAAAAGAAAGGAGACAGTTTATGGTTGTAAAGGGTGTAACAAACACTTGTGTAGTGAACGATGTTTCAGGGAATTTCATTCTGATGTTAATCTCTAAGATCAGTTTGTTACATAAGTCACATAATCATGCTTGGAAAATTTGTATGAGATGTCACTTGCAGGAATACATAAAACATAGGATTATTGTACATTACAATGACTCAAAGATCAAGGTTAATATTCCTTAATTTTACGCATTATATTTCAAAATTTATATAGAATATGTATAGAGGCATATCAAATCTTCTAAATGTTATTTTGGAAGCTAAGATTTTATTTTGTAAATCTCCTTAAGTTTGTAAGTTAAGAATGATGTTGATGTTGTCTACTCAAAGATGTAATTTTTTTTAATTATGCAACATTGTGCTATGTCATAGAACAAAGTTCAACTTCATTCAAATTTTGAAAAGTCTATGAATTATAAAAGTTCAAAGTCTTTGATTTTTTTCTGTTCTTTTTTTGTCCAGAGCCAAAGATAACCTCTAAGTTTCTGCTTGTGTAATTTTATCTTCATATTTACTTGAAAGTATTTACCACTTGTAAACAATTATGATCAATCCTACCAGGGTAAAAAAGTGTGATAAAAAAACAAGAATTGTTCGAGAAACAAATACATGTATAATTTATACCTGCACGACAATATTGGAAAAAAGCTTTAGAATTTGTTATCGTGAAGAAAATAGTTGTTGACTGGTCAGGGGCAAACATTCTATCAAACCAAAAATCACCAGAAGTAATTTTCTCTTCAGAGGATAACAGTTAACAAAAACTGTTGTATGAAAAGCAACAATGTAATTAAAATCAGACTTCTTAGATCTGCACCGTATATACTATGTTGAGCGAAGGGTTTTCAAAATCTTGAATGGTTAATATCTTTATATATTTTGAATAGTTTGACCTTTGACCTTTTGACCTCCATCTCAAAAGGGGTCATCATGTACTTACTAAGGGGTACCAGTCATAAGTGTACATGTACTAAGTTTCTTGTCTGTCAAGCAAAGGATTTTTCAGACATGGAATGAGTAATACTTGGTCTATGATTGCGAGAGATAGCTGTTAAGCAACGTTATTCTTCCTTTTCCCTACTGGAGCATAAAATGTTGAAATCCTGTATTTACTCCCAAAAGTGCTTAAAATTTGACTAAAACTTATGGTAAACAATATGCTGCTATGTCTCAGCATCAAAATTTACTTACTTTAAATACTTTACTGAACTAAAAAAGTTAATATATAACTAATTGAAGGTTAGATAGAGATTTCTCAGTAATTTGGGCATATTTCGTTGCCATGGCAACAGAAAGAATGTTTTCATTATCATTTTCAGAAACCTCACAATACCTACTTTCAGAATATATATACATTGGTATTTACAAAAATTACAAGAAATACCCGAAAAAATGCATTAAAATCTTGATATCAATTTCTCTAAAAGTGCTAAAAATCTTTGCCATGGAAGGGGTTAAGTGTTTATAAGTTTTATGTGATTATAAGTTTCTTGCATTTTTTTTTAGATACGATGGGTGGTGAAGTCGGCCAACGCTCGCATCAAGAGATGGAAGCTGCTTGATTGTATTCTACCAACAAGTCAAGTACCTTTTATTGGCGACTTTGTAAAAATTGTATGCAGTATCTCAAACAAGTATTACCCACCACTGTCTTTAGGTTCGTCATAAATATATACATATATTATACAATTATTGCTGGTTTTTGAGGTCAATACTATGATTTAGCCATCTGAGGAGTACAATATTCACCGAGCCCGAAGGGCGAGGTGAATATTGTACTTCGAAGATGGCTAAATCATTGTTTTGACCGAAAAAACAGCAATAATTGTTTTATTATATGATTCACTGATAAAATGATACAGCTCATTATTTGTTTGCATTTAATTAAGTCCTAGCCAAATACAAGAGAGTAGCAGAATTAAAATGTTGATTAACCCTACCAGTCGTATCAATTTGAATTTTAAAAAAAATCAATTTTAGCAGCCATGAATGAAATATACAATGTCAGTCTTTTTATAGGATTTATTTTGAAAGAAAGCAGTATTATTAGGGAAAACTGACTGCCAAAAAATAAAACAAAAATTGTTGTTCAGTAAAAGTGTTGGAAGGGGGGGGGGGGGGGGGGGGGGGGGAGGTCCCTGCATCCCCTATTACCACACCCACCTAAAATATATATTTGCTTATGTTTTGTTCACATGAAAATAAAAATCAAAGTAGTTTAAATAGCTTTCTAAAACAATTTGTATCAATTTGGAATTTCCCAATCTATTTTTAGATCAATGTAGAGGAAATAAATCCTTGTATTGACCTGGAAGGTCACGTGCAGGTCAATACAACGTGATATTTTTCTAACATAGTTGGATCTCAGCCAATCAGAGATATGGACATTATTCAATCATATAATAAAATATTTTATTTTTCTTTTTCATATGCAATATTAAAAGTCTGCAAATCTTAAAGACTGCAATAATTTTGTACAGGTGACAAAGACGCCGATATGGCTATCGCAGCCAAGATGCAGTTTCTTTCAAAACAAGTGAACCACCTTAAGGAGGAAATTGAATCCAAGAAACTCTACTCACGTGTAGCCATATGGAAAAATCCTGCAGATCTTGATTCTTTGGGGTTCCCCCATTTAGACGAGGATGAAATTAGGAACATAACTTGCGGGATATACCAGCTTAAACTTGCCAGCAGTTATGCAGCGGAACATTTTCAAGACGGGAGTGATATTTTGATACACAAAGAAGACCCAAATTTGCTGCGAATCAAAATTCAGAGTAGACATATTTCATCGAAATCATATCTCCTATGGATCCGTTACGACGAATCCAGCATCACCGGATGGTACTGTCGGTGTAAAGCCGGGGCCCGTGTGGTAGGCGTTTGTGCACATGTCGCAGCCGTGATCTGGTATTTAGGACTCGGTCACTACAAAGGATCGTTTAAATCTGTCCAAGATTGGGGAAGATTCGTTGATGACGCCACAGTTTTCCAAGACCCAGTAGACGAGTCAGAGTCAGTTGAAGATCCAGTTGAGGAGTAAATTAAATTGAAGTTGTTTACTAAGCTCAGAATAAGCATTATAGGTACATGTACATGTATAAGGTATTGTAATTCTGAAAGAGCAGTTTTCATTTGCTGTCTTCTCATCCATTCACACTCAGTTTTTTAAACTTGTATCTGATTTTAAAGTAAATTAATAATTATCTGAATTCAGTATATATGCTTGTAACTTTGAGAATGTTCACTATAATAATGATTATTATTAGTACATCGTTTTTAATTAACTTTATTACTTCCAAAAATGGCTATCTAGTAGAATATGAAGGTACATCTTATATTATGTACATTCATGTCAATAAATCCTTCATTTTTATTTCCTCTTTAAGCCTTCACAGTGTATCTATTTTGTTTACGTTTGATATACATCTAGGCACGTATGTTCTTGATGAATTTAGATTAAGTTCATTGTAATGTAACAATATTGAAAATCCATGCAGTAAAGTAAATCAAAGTAAAATCCACTTGTGACGTCATTCTTATTTATTTCGATTAACTTCAGTAATTTTTTTTAGTTTTTCTTTTTACACGATATATAATACTACTATAATATGTAAAAAGTATTTACAATGTATCATATAATCTTCTTAATTACGTATTAACAAATAATAAAAACAAGCATTCAGAAAGGCGGATTTTACGCGGGTTAATATACTCGTAGCGCTCCATTCCTTAAAAGTAATGTGCCTCGGCCCCTTTGAGGCCTCGGCTCCATTACTTTTAAGGAATGGAGCGCTACTCGTACATTAAACCTTACGTAAATCCTTGTTTACTACACTTCCGTTACTACTATCGTTTCAAACAGGATTTACCCACCACCATCGATTGTGTTACTATATCCCCTCAAACTCCGTTGTGTGGGGATATAATTCGGTGTATAACAATCGTATTCAACAAGGTCTTCGTTTAAACAATGCTTCTCACGTAGTATTATCAAGACTCGCTGTTGAATATGGACGACATCGAGAAACAAACTTCTTTTTTATCTTCTTTTATCAGTCCCCTAGAAATTAATTTCAATTGCTTCTTACGACTATATTTATTATAAAATGTAAAATTAAGATATGTTTTGTTAAGTGAGCCCAATAAAGTATAAAAACTTGTAAATTCTATGTTTTTAGAATTGTTTATTTTTGAAATACTCCAAGTAACATTTAATCTCGGTATAAACAGTTTTAACCGACCAATAGAAAAAATCAAAAACGATTGTTAAAAAGATTTTTTCTGTTTAATTTAAAAAGGCTTATCATTTTCATGGATAATGTGAATATTTATATTTGTTGAAGCTGAACACGACTCGTAAATAGGCATACGCCATTTTGATAGCATTATATACGATACATCAATACTAGGGTATACTCGTCGCTTTCGTTACACCTGACTGCTTTATTGTCACAGGTATCGACGTGGAATGGCGACCCGTGTTCGTGCTTGTTATCTTGCATTATCTTTTGTTTATATTTTATTGCAGTTACGTTTATCTGTGTTGTTTGTATACCGCACTTACTTATGTACCTATAATTGTAAATTTATTTGGTATCTTACTTTCCTGCATTAGACGAAGTATTACGTTATTATTCTCGCTTCCAGGTCCTCTGAAGCATACGTCCGTCTACACCGGCGTCCACTGATTACACTGACAAGTCTCTCATTCTTGTCCTATTTATAGGGGTCTGCAGGGTAGCGAGTCTCGAGAACTAAAATGGCGGACACAATACTTTTATGAATCATGTTCAGCTTTAAAATAAAAATTAAAATAGTAAAATAAAATACAAATTATTTTGAAAATCCGACGTAACCTTCTTACTCCTAACGTCGCTTAAAGCAACGTCAAAATTACGCAACGTTATCGCAAAGCATGCTATATTTAAATTCAAATAAAAAATAAGTAGAGCATTGGATAATTTTAAATTTGTAATTTTATGAAAATTTACACTCTATTAAATTATTTTGAGGCACATTATTTGATTTGGACACGGGGCCGAATATAGACCCAAATGAATTTTGTTCTTTAAACAGGCAGGTTTCATGACTGAATATCCATTTGGCTCTTTAGCATGAAATGATATCGGGATCGACCTCACAGGTTCATTTTCAAAATGGCGCTCGATCACTGGACAGAGAAACGTGATGTTTATATTTTAGATTTTAATGTTTATTCAATAAATATCGAAGCGTAAGTAAAAATATTCATTTTTAAATGTTGTTAGCTCCTGGTCAGAGACCAGAAGAGCTTATGCGATAGTAATGCGTCCGGTGTCCGTCTTTCAGTCTGTAAAATATTTTTCAAAATGCTACTCCTTCTACATTTTTAATCTGATTTCAATATAACTTGGCATATAAGTAGACTACACTAAGATACATAATTCTGTTTATGGATTTTTATTTCGAGTAATGGTGTTAACATTGTTACTAAAAATAGAAATTTCTGTGAAATTCTTTCAAAATGCTACTCCTCCTACAGTTTTGGTTTGATTTCAATATAACTTGGCACACAAGTAGGCTACACTAAGATACATAATTCTGTGTATCGGTTTTTGATTTCGACAAACGGTGTTGGCGTTGTTACTTAAAATAGAAAATTCTGTGAAATTCTTTCAAAGTGCTACTCCTCCTACAGTTTTGGTCTGATTTCAATATAACTTGGCACAAAAGTAGACTACACGAAGATACATAATTCTGTATACCGGTTTTTGATTTCGACAAACGGTGTTGGCGTTGTAACGTTAAATAGAAATTTCTGTGAAATTCTTTCCAAATGCTACTCCTCCTACAGTTTTTACTCTGATTTCAATATAACTTGGCACGCAAGTAGACTAAACTAAGATACATAATTCTGTTTATCGGTTTTTTGTTTTCGACGAACGGTGTTGGCGTTGTTACTAAACACAGAAATTTCTGTGTAGTTCTTTCAAAATGCTACGCCTCCTACAGTTTCTATCTGATTCCAATATAACTTGGCAAACAAGTAGACTACACTGTGTATCGGTTTATGATTTCGACTAATAGTGTAGGCGTTGTTACTAAAAATAGAAATTTCTGTGAAATTCTTTCAAAATGCTACTCCTCCTACAGTTTTGCTCTGACTTCTATATAACTTGGAACACAAGTAGACTTTACTAAGGTACATAATTCTTTATATCCGTTTTTGACTTCAATGAACATTATTACCTTGGTTAAAAAAGATAGCAATTTCTAGCTGTTACTCTCAAACTGCTACTTCAAATACAGTTTTAGTCTGATTATAATATAACGTGGGATGCAAGTAGACTACACTAAGAACATAAAGAAACTTATTCAAGGATCATTATTCTCTTTTTTGCTAGTGTAAAGTTTCAATTCCCAACTGCTGGAGTACTTTCCTCTTCCTTTGCTATAAGAACAAACAAGTAGAGCCTCAGTCTCGACAGAGACTTCTGGTTTTTCTTTAACCCTCTGGCTGCGACGTCAGCGTACAGAAAATATAACGTCACTGCGAGATAAATCGACGTCACAATTTCGTTGATATTATTTTGCGGGCTTTTCAATATTTCGGGTTGACGCTAAGTGCGCGTCTTTACAGGAATGTGTAGATGGGATTTATTCATTTGCTATATATGCAGAACTAAGATGAAGTTCTTCATTTATATAATTTGCGTAAGTTCTAATTATTATATAATATTAAGATTTTTTCAATTTTTTTTTTATGTTATCCCAATCAAATAAACATTGCGAGAAATGAATATACTCCGTATATAAAAATCAGACGCAAATTCAAAACAGTTTGATATACAATGATTATCATTATCATAGTTTCTAAACTTTTAAAACGTAATTGTAAGTACATGTCTAAGCAAATAAAAAGGAAAAAAAGTATAGGTCTAAAATAGTATTTCATATTCTTTCTTTTACATGTGTTCTCCGCGTCTGCATGCATTGCAATTTCTCACGTTGTGCGGTCTGAAAAAAAATTATAAAAATTCAAATCTTTGATTCTGTCTCTCGGCTCACAGATTTATCGCTATCTTAAAAAAAACTGAATAAAAACCAAAATTAAATTATCCCATAATTTTTTTTTTATTCTTAAAGAAAATTTTCCTAACATGACAACTTGGACTAATGAATTCTCATTAAAACTGATCGAAAGTAATTCTTTACATGTAGATTCTTAAGTTGTTTATATATTTCATTTATTAGACATTAAATGTTGACTCTAAACGATTCAACGCCTGATTTCCGATAACTAATCCAAGAACTCGAAGATTAACCATCAAAATGCTTAGTATAATGTCGATATTTATGGAAAATTTACTTTCCGGTCTAATGTTAAGTTTGGCAAAAATAAAAATATACCTGACTCATACTGGTACAAAGCTCCGTACTTTGCATGTTACAAGTTTGCATAGGCATTGGCAAAGAGACGTTTTTCAATGAAAAATATCTTTGGTGATATTGGGAAAACTTTTTTTAAAATGATTTAAAATCTTTAGCTGTATTATACGTAGACCATTAGACACAATAAGTTTGATCTATTTGTTTTTTTTTTTTATGATAATGAAAAAATGTTTTCAGTTTATTGGAAGCAAAATTCAACAGTCAATTAATATTTAATGAGGATTTCCTTTCTTTTCCGCGGTTTATTTTTCGGACAAGTCGACACAGATCATCGTTGGCCTAAGGGACATCATTGTCTACACTATGATCTTTTCATTTTAGTAAAAATAAATTTTCAGTAGAGTATAAATTGATGATGTAGAAAACACACAAGGACTGTTCTATTAATATTATTAGGGAAATTTACGGGATTATGAGAATCAAAACTTAATTTAATATCTGAAGATTTACGAAGGTAAGTAATCTTCGCCCTAATCATAATGAATAGAATATTTAAAAAGAAAAATATAAAGCTGCTATTCGTAGTGTCTTGTAAAGGGAGAATTCATTTGACAAGCGCATTTTTAAATATTCCTGCAAAATATCGTATTGTTTTTAACACGGAGTGACAGTCTAATACTAGTAAATGTTTTGATCGTGTTTAATCGATGATTTCAAACAGGCATTTCGAAAAAAAAAAATATTCATTGTATAAAGCTCCAGTTTAAACTTATATTAAACGGTATTATTGTTGCAAATAACAGTTCCCTAAAGTATATTGATATATTACAGAATATATCACAAAATTGTGCTTGTTTGTTTACACTATGTTCAAGGTTTATCTAAGATTTGAAAAAGGAGAAATGATAAACGTCCATATTTAGAACACAGGAGGGCGAACAAAAACATCCGATTTAATAACCCAACCTCGGGGTCGTACTTACAAATTATATCAACTAATTGCATGTGCAATGTTTTATTTTTGTGAATTATAATGGATAAGTACGTCTGATATATCATTGGGATTAATCGCTCTTCTGCCAACGGGTGGACATGCACAAGGATTTTTTTTACATAGTTAAGTTTTCAGGTCTGTACTCAATTATTCATACAATGAAACATTTGACTAAATAAATTGGATCTAAAAATTAATTTTTATTGTAGAATCGCTGGTAAGGTTGGTGGGGGGGGGGGGGGGGTTAAGTAAATTTTGAAAGCAAAGATATATTGACAATATATAAAAAAAACTTTGTGTGGTTGTGTTAGTGATACAGCTATGATTTCAGAAGTTTAAATTGAAATTTACAAGTGTTTGACCTTACGACAACACAAAAATGAGGAAAGGGGGGAAGGCAACCGGGAAATACAATATTGACGCATATTGGCGCTATTTGCGCAATTCATTGCATCTTATAGATTTCAACATTTATTTGAACAATTGTGTAATGTATCGCAAATTCAGTTTATATTTAAAGTTAATGGGATTTTCCCTTTGACGATGGGATATTGGCCCATTGTATGTTATACCTGCATTGCATTTTATTTTCGTGGCGTTGTGCCTTTGTGAACTTACTACCCAGTGCACAATTCAGCCCACTTGGGGTCGCCACTTGTATTGTTCATTGTTGGGGACGACCCGGCGGCCGCCCCAAAGATTCACCACGACCAGATACGCCAATATTCAATAAATTCCATCTTTACAAAAAGATTTTTGTTAATTCTTTCTGACATCTAAGATAATCAGAAAAAAACAGGGGGTAAGATTGTACTCTTTTTAGGATCTTCTAAAAAGAACGCGTACGATGCTAAATCCGATATTTAAAAGAATTTTATAGCTAGACGAAATAAAAATGTAGAATAAATTTTTGTTTATAAATAAAATCTAATGGACTCATGCATTTGGACATGCCCAGGGGTCTTGCACGGAGTATCTGTTGCGTTATCATTGCCATGGAGAAACGCTGCTTGAATTGAGTCTGGGGTCATGTTGCGAAAAAAGAACCTGCTCTGCAAAGCGACTGTTTCCTCTCCCAAGATAGTCTATAAAGCTTTTAAATTGATCAGATACAGATAATCTATTAATTACTCGAATATTTGACTGGTATACTTCGATGTAGGGTGAGTTTAACAGGGTCCTAGGTCAATCGGTCGAGAAAATGGTTTGCTAGAGTGTGAGTATTCTGATGTCATACACTGTAGCTACTTCTACAAAATTGACCCAAAGGCAGATGGACATTATTTCCGCTGTCAGTTTCTAATTCAAACTAAAAATCAGTCAGTTTTAGAAGCAGTCTTTTTCCAAATTGGAAAAAATGGGTAAATGAATAAAATTGTAATATTATTAACTTTTTTTGAAAATCATATTCCTAAATTATAAACTGCAACGTAATATTTTCATTTAGTACTCTTTTCAAAACCTTTATAAAACATGTTTTAGATACACAATTATAATTTTTCTTCAACAAAATGGACTGTTACCCTTATTTTTGGTTTACAGATATATGTATTATTTATGTTAGAACTGTATTGCGAAAAAGTATTAACTAAAAGAAAAACCTAGTGAATTTAACCAGTGAACCTCGGAAGTCGTAAATCGTTTGTCGTGATTAGTACACGATTAAGATAGTGAGTTGTGGAGCTAGGGTCGTATAGATACTAGTCTTAGATACCGGCCTAATGGAAGTTACTTAACATAAATTCTAGATTTACTTATAAATGTTATCTAGTAAATATACCCAAAACCTAGTATAACTACTTTTAGGGTAGTGATTGTACGGACAGTAAACTTTCTAGAGTGACTTTAATTATTTATTTTTTACAGCGTATATATTGTTTGCGCATTTTAAACTTGTAATCAATGCATAAACAAATACATGAATAATTATTATATAATATTTTTTAACTTTATTTTTCATTAATCGGTAGTTTTTTCAAAACTCTTAAGGTTTTATATTTCAGCAAAAATTGCTGTCTTATTTAATTATTATAATATATAAATTTCAATAAGAAAGTGAAAAGACGTCTCAAACTTTATGACGTCGCCAGGGACATATATGTCCCTCCCGCAGCCAGTGGTAAAAGGACATATATGTCCTTCCCGCAGCCAGAGGGTTAAAACTCGCATCATATAATTAGTTGCTTTGAACCAAAAACATGGCATGCTCGACAGAAATCGAAAGTAGGAATCGGAAATTACGAGGGGCATTGCAAAAGTCCTGAGAACTGTTTAATAAAAAATTAACCGTTTGACGGAAATTATTGAGTTTGGTATCAACGGACAGAGCAGAAAAATGCACACATATTGTGACGTCACTATATAATTTTTATGACGTAATAACTCCGATAATGACGTCAAACTTCCGCATACTTACAATACTGACCATAAAAATGACGTAACAAACGACACAATTTCATCAATGTAAAATTTTAAAAACAACTTTTGCTCATTACTCGGGTGCAAGCCATCGGACGTAAATGACAGTTGGTAGAATCTTTACATAGACTACAATCTATCATATAGTGGTCTATTATAGAGATCTTCTTGTTCTGAAATGGTTTAAGCGATTGTCAAACATCGCAAGTTTTTATCGAATCTTGCTCAAAATATTGCGTAAAACAGACCCAACTGTGAGAATAATGCAAAGTTGACAATTAAAAAAAAATGACGATCGTGTTACTAAATTTCATGGCATCAATTCGTCATGTGTTTTAATTATATTTGTGGGATCGATGAAGGCTTAAGAAAAGTTAAGTTTAGTGTGCCCCATATTTTCTCGTAAAATCCAAAATGCGCGGGCGCAGTTGTAACCCCACCGTACCTCCACATATTCGTAAAAATTAATTCATGGAAATTAAATAAGATTCGACATGTCTGTGTAACTTATAAACCTTTTTTGGAGTCAAAAGTAGTACTGAGTTTTGGGGCGCCGAAGTTGAATAATGAGAAAAAATACGTACAGAAACAAGTCAGGGGCAAGACTTTTGTACATCTTATTTGTAAACGGTAAGAGTACTGTTACTCAAAATATATTTGTTGAAAATTGCATTAATATACTTTAGTTTTATACAGAAAATGTTTTATTTCATACAATGGAGAAATATATAAAAGACCGAAAATCCAGTCGTATCATGTAACTTAAAATCTTGGATGAATGTCGATGATAGCATAACCGGACATAAACCGCGCTAGTAAACGAACAAAACGATGAAATATAGTATTGTTGATAAAGTGTACCATAGTCCTAACTTCTTTGCAAATGAAAATTTTCTTTTAAATATATTTTCAAATAAGCCTTTTGGCAGCACTTTTAAAATTGTGCCATGTGGATAAAAACGCGAGTTTTCAGTATGCTAAACATTCTATATTCTGACGTCATTTTCGGAGATGTTTCGTCAAAAAAATCATAAAGTGACGTCATAGTATTTGTATTTTTTTCTTATCTTTCCAATGATACCAAACTCAATAATTTCCGAGAAAGGGTTAATTTTTTATTAAACAGTTCTCAGGACTTTTGAAATGCCCCTCGTATGTAGTCGTTAAATTCGGGTAAAATAATGGTGACTGAACCCTGTTTTTTGTTTTTTGCTATGTTGAGATAAAGCAATATTTATGTATTAATAAATGTAAGTTTAGTCAAGGTCTGAAACTTATATGAAAGTATTCTGGGGTATGCAGAGTTTAAATTTTCAAAATCATAACCCCCGTGCTAGGGTATGATGTGGTCACAATAGGGTATACAATTTTATATTGAAAAGTATAAGAAAAATAATTAAAAATTTTCTTCAAGAACTAATGAGCTAAAAAAGCTGAAACTTATGTGAAAGCATCCTAGTGTAGTGTAGATTCTAAATTGTTCATGACCTACGTGTGTATTGTAGGGTTACAGTAAGGTATATAAATTTTAATTTGAAATACATAGGAACAGTTTTTTAAATTTTTCTTCAGACCACAGGACAAGAAAAGCTGAAACTTATGTGGAAGCATCCCTTGGTAATGTAAAAGCTATATTGTTTATTTCATGACCTCGGGGGTTATGGTGGGGTCACAATAGGGAATCATAGTTTTACATAGAAATATACAGGAAAAATCTTTGAAAATCGTATTAAGAACCACAGGGCTATGAAAACTTAAACATTAATGTGAAACAGTCATGTTATGAGGAGGTTATTCATCCCGCCATATCTCTTGAATCGCAACCCTACTTCCAAAAAAACCCCTTAAATACTGTAGACTATTATAATTATTACATTCACATGAAAAAATGAAATAAAACAATTATGCAATTTGTTTTTTGTGCTGGTCAACTTAATGTTGTGTTTTTCTCACTGTCGCATGTGTGCATTGTATGACTAATTTTATGGTGTGATTACCCATGCTTAATGTGTTTGAAAGAAAAATACTCTGATGAATTCCATGCAAAGGAGAAATAAGGGTCATGACAGATGTACGGGAGAGACATTTATGGTAATGAGTGATATGACTTTTGTGGGGTATCGTCATCATGGTCATATGAGCTTTAATAACTCATGAATTATTAAACAAAATCAAAAAGGATTTTGGATATATCTTTTTGAAAGATGGTTTTAAATGTTAGATAAGAAAACTGAAAAATATCAACAAATATAAATTTAATTCACATCAAAAGTTTACCTTTCAGTATACTTAGAGAGAGAAAAAGCAATATTTGCAAAGAATAATAATTTTAAATACAATTTTTTTTCTTCTCAAAGTCGTTTGCTTACTATATAAATGTGACGTCCATTTTCTTTGACAGAAAATTTGATTTGCTGTGAACAATTGGTGAGATTACTTACTTCCTTAATGACTCCACAAATTGACACACGCTTCCAGTCCTCCTTTTCAAGTGCCTCAGCAGAGGTTGTCACTGGAGGGGCCGAAATTCTTGGACTTCCTCCTCCCATTTGTTCATGAGGACTCCTTTTTCATCCTCTGGTAATTTCTTAAGCTGCAAACAAAATGTGTTTTTGAAATACTTTGCACCCAGCGTAAATAGAGTTTGAAAAATCTTATTTTAGCATATCACAGGGATAAATCTATGTTTTTGGGAAACTACCCTTTCTGAAGAAATTGGGAAAAACAGGCAGGGTTTGGAAACAACTTGAGCGAGTGCAGAGAAAGCCCTGCTTTGTGGACTATATCAGCATTTTTATGATTATTAAAAAGAACTTCATCATTTGTAAGAAATTTTACTTAGGAATATGTAGAAAAAAATTTCTTAACTACTGGGCCGAAAAAGATGAAACTCATATGGTATCATCCTTCAGGTAGTGTAGATTCAAGTTTTTTCAAATCATTACCCCAAGGGGTTGGGTGGGGCCTATATGGCCTGTAGTTTTACGTAGGAATATATACTATAGGAAAAAACTTTTTCTCAAAAACAATAGAGACAGGAAATATAAAACTCAAGTGAATTCATGCTCAAGTAGTGTAAATTCAAATTCGTTCAAATCATGATCCCCGGGCTAGGGTGTGGCCATTATGTGTGTTATATTTTTATAAAAGAATATATAGGAAAAAATCTTTTGAAATCTTCTACTCAAGAACCAAGGGCCAGTTTAGTAAACTCATGACATGTGGAATCATTGATATTTGTTCAAATCATGACCCCCGTGGTAGGGTCGGGCCAAAATGATCGATCAAAGTTTTTCATAAGAGTATATAGGGAAATCATTTAAAATCTCCTTTTCAAGTACTCCAAAGCCTTGATTAGTGATATTATATTGAATCATCCTCAGGTAGTGTAAATTCTAATTTTTTTTCAAACCATGACCCATAAAGGGGTTAAACTTTAAGCCTCCCCCCAATACATCTTACCTCAGTACACTTTCATTTCTGATCTGATATTTCCTTTTTCCTAGCCCGTGTGTGCTGGTGTGTGTCCCCCTCTTGTGTAGTGTATATTCTCAATTGTTCAAATCATTTTTGGTAGAAGGGGGGGGGGGGCTTAATGTGTATTATAAAGTGGAAAATCTAGTGAAGAGCAGCAGGGGTCTTTTGTTTTAATTTATTTGTACAGTTTTTAAAATCAGTAAGACGTTCTCTGAAAATTGACTCTACTAAATCGTAATTACTCATTTAGGGTCCACCAACTATTCTATTCCAATATATAAGAGCTGTTTAGAGCAGATTTTATATGTATGCTTTGGGACTGCTTTTTCCTCATGATTTATTATATTTTAAAATGTATTTGTAATTGGTTATGTGTTTTGTAGGGTTTCCAGTTACAACATTTATATAAAGGATTTACAAATTGTGGACAGGTACTCACTACGGTCCCTCTCTTGATTTGATGATTAAAGTTTGTTGTAATGACTGCCTCTGATAGCACTTAAAATATATCTCCCCTTTTCCTGGAGAAGGCAACATCAGAGGATACTATTATGCGTCCCGTTCTCATGTTCATCAATGGGGTTAAGGTTCGTGCAAATGATGTCCCAGTAGGTGTTGTAAACTTTCTCTCCTCCCCTTCCTCCAAGACTAAAAAAAACTCAAACTTGGATTTCTGAAAAAAAGAGAAGAGTATTGGAAAAGGTATGACAAGCATTTATTAATCATTATAAACCTTAAATTGTTCATATTGAAAAAGATGAGGTATTTTCTGAATTTTAATTCATATTTCATCTCATACTATTTAAGGTATAATAAATTTAAAATCTCTATGATTTACAAAAGTCGTACAAAAGCTGAAGTCCTACAAAAACTTAAAATTTTTGCCTATTAAAGTTTTTGAAGTGTTAAAGTTTTCGATATAGCTTTTCACAGTGTCAAAGTTTTCGAGTGAGGTCAAAGGTAAAAATTACGTCATTTTTGTACCTGTAGAATTTACACTGCACCTTCCTTACTTCAATGCATAACATCAAACAATGATACAAAGATGATTGAAATATCGTATTATTTGGGGCGAATCATAGATAATACCGAATTTTGTTCTATATGGCTACTTGTGTCAAACCTACAATTATTAGTGCCTTGGGAGCTATCCCTAAGTCACATTCTAAGGTTAGGCTTATCCATGATGCTAGTCGCCCATTGCATATGTCTATTAATGATTATTTACAGTCCAATACTTCATGTTCATGCATGGATTTACGTGTTGATAGCAAGCTCATTAGTGAAGGTCGTTATCTTGCAAAGAGAGATTTACATCTAGATCAGTCCTTATCCACCTTTCTAACTATTTGGCTACTGGGGTAAAATGGCAGTTTGTAAATGCTACGTCGCCAACATATTATACGACACTAAGCTTCCCTTTGGCGCTGCTAAGAGCCCTCAGATTTTTCAACGGCTTAGTGGTGCAGTCTGTAGAATTTTAAAGAAAGTGTATGGTTATACTGCAATTGCAATTGGTTTGAAGAATGCTGTTAATGAGAAACATCATAAAGCGTTGCTCACTGATGATTTCTTTGCACATCTTCAGTGGTGGATATCATTCATGTTGATATTCAATGGCACGTGTGGTATACAGGATTCACGCCCCATCACATCACTCCAGACAGATGCTTCTTCCGAGGGAGGTGGGGGATACTACAATGGAGACTACTATTACATTAATTGGCCATTAGATCTACCAGCTTGTGCCATGGCCCATATTAATGTTAATTTATCGCTTTTTTCTTGTCTGTGTGTAGGTGGAGTAAGTGTGAATATTTAAGTGATCATACATAATGATAATTCTCGGCCGTGTTGTGGATTAACAAAGAATCTGCCAGGACTCCCCTTGTACAGTTTATGTGCCGCATTCTGTTCTGGATATCTGCCCTGTATAATTGTGTTTTCAGTACTAAATACTTACTAGGCAAACAAAACAACATAGGTGATGCATGTTCCCATCTCCATGAGCCGGGTCAACTTACAAAACTTTATTCCTTAGTGCTTTCCTTACAGCACGATAACTTTTCTATTGCAACATTGTTGTCTCATATGGCATTGCCATTTATCTTTGCCAGATGGATTCACTGTACAGTCCCTACAAGACCAAGCATCCGCTTTGAAAAGAAAGGCATGTGCTAATTCAACGACTTCCACTTATCGCACTCATATGAAGACATACCTGGAATTTTGTGACCATATCAGTGTGCCCCCACAACCAGCAACTTAAAAAACATTACAGTTGTATGCGACTTACTCGGCAAAAGTGAAGTGTTTCAAATTTTGTTCAATTCAGCAATACTTGAATATTATACCGCACATGCACAAACTTTGTGATCTACCAGACCCTATTCCAGAGGATTACCAGTTGAAATATTTGCTCATGGGTATTAAGCGAGAATTGGGTACCACCCGATTTCCTGTTGATTCGATAACACCATCGCATCTTCTTTGGATGAGATCTTTCCTGGACTTTTCATTAGTTGAAGAATTGGACTTTTGGTGCACTTGTTTAATAGCTTGTTATTGTCTGCTACGCCCAGGTACCATTGCAATTACAGGACCTTTTGAGACATCAAAACATGTCAGAATTAAGAGTGGATTTGATGCCTTCCTCATGGGGCTACTTACTTTGCTTACGACATACAAAGACAATTCAGTTTCGAGAAAGGGAGCTTAAAGTTATGCTTCCTCAAGTTCAGGGATAAATGTGTCCAGCATCAGCCCTGCAGGCTTACCTTCAATTACAAGAGGAGCAGATCTTTTGGGCCCCTTCTTCTCAGAGGAAAAGGCTCCGTTTTTTTTACCTACAGCATTTTCCGCCAAAAGCTACACTCCTTACTTGTACAAGCAGGAATACACGTGTATATGACAGTATCATCAAGGGTAATTTTTTGTCGACGTAGTGGAGCCACCTTGTTAAGTCGGATTGGTGTGATAAGATGCTAAATAATCTGGTATTATTGTTACTAATACCCTTCCAATTCAAGATATGTTACAAATAAGTTTTTATTATTCCCCAAAGATTGGGATTGGTTTTTTTTGTAACTATTATTTTTTTCTCATATTTCTTAATCGTGTTTTACGTGTACATGTGTTTGACGCCAATTTTACGCCACTTTGATTACTTGTTCTATTAGTAACAGGACTTGAGTCAAGCGTAAAAAAAGAATTCCTTCTTCTGTACAAAGCCGTTATGATCTCATCTAATATCCAAGTATGCTGGGTAGCAGTAAAACAAATAAAAAGCAACATATTTGATAATTAATATTATATATATATATATATATAATTTCAGAATCTTTGCCTGTATTATCCTAAAGTGGCTGTAAAATCTTTACCTTCTTCATAGTTCTGAGAGAAGTTCTCCCACCAATCCTTGTCCTGCTCCTTGTCAAAAAACCGATAACTGGATCTCACGTCTGCAGTCAGCCTCTCCAAATTTTCTCTCTATCTCGGTGTAGTTAGGCAACACCTCCCCAGGTCTGTAAACCACAGATTCCTTCAGAAGGGGCTCCGCAGTGTCGTCCCATGTCATAAATTAAATGTTATAAAATAAATACACATGGCATTGATTTTGACATGGTTAAGTATTAAATGTATTAGATGGTTTATTCACAAAATGGGATTCTCTGCCTTTTCCGTTGGCCATCTCTTCCAAAGGAGTTTGGCTTTTACTGTTTCATCTTTAATAATTTTAAACACGTGCGGCTTGCTGTGGTTCTTCATTGAATTCAGGAATGGTGTCAGCCAGTCACTGATGTCACAGACACTCTACAAAAGTTTGTATTTTTGAAAAATAAATCATGTCAAGTCATATAAATCAAAGACGAGTTGTAACGCTCACACACCGACATACACGACGCAAATGTTTTGTTAACAAGTAATAGTCCAGAGTAAAATTACATTTTCCTGATGTCGGGATTTCCATGTAAATCTTATCTTCACTTCCGAGAGTGTCCATGGTGGATCTAAAACTGACTCTCTCACACAACATACGACATTCACTCAAACATCAATGAAAACATTTACGCAATTATCACACAAACAAGAAAGTTATAGTAATTTAAAGTTTCAGCCAATCAGATGTCAGCAAAAAAGCATGTGTATGCTTTCATAATAATTCTTTTATATCATGGTGTAGATCTCTACAAAATATGGCTATGTTCAAAGTTTCACAAGATTTTATCAAGAAGCAGAAATATTGAGACCTTAGAGTCAGTCAATCAGTTCGAGGCGTCCGTGCTGGCTCTTTTGACCATCCTCAGGTTCAGTCCAAAGACTATTTTTACCTACGTAAGCATCAGCTACCTAGGTATTTAAAGCTACCCAAAGTAGCTATTTTTACCAAATTTCTGCTTTACTTGCATTTTGTGGCGAAATGCAGGAACGGCGCAACACGGTGAGCACAATATTTCTTGATACAGTCAAACTCATGATGAATGTGACAAAAATTTGGCCAAAAAATGATAACTTAGTATATTACCAATTTCGAATATAAACTAATTTAAAATTGCCGATTCAGAGAGTAATAATTTTTTGGCCAAAATTTTGTCGTATTCATCATAAGTGTGACCGTATCAAAAAATATGGT
Source organism: Saccostrea glomerata (assembly GCA_003671525.1). NCBI lineage: Eukaryota > Metazoa > Mollusca > Bivalvia > Ostreida > Ostreidae > Saccostrea > Saccostrea glomerata. The sequence goes on from PRKT01000739.1 coordinate 143,693, forward strand.
ATTCACCATGTTGCGCCGTTTGGTCGCAAAATTTGTGACCAGAAATTATATAAAGTAGGTAAAATAACTACTTTTGGTAGCTTTAAATACCTACGTAGCTATTAATAGCTACATAGGTAGAAATAGTCTTTGGACTGGACCTGATCTTGTCTACACTACTTATATATCCTCACATTATGATTTTCAAAGTATGTCATCCAAAGTTGTAAAACTTGCGTCTATATCAATTATATTGGTCGTTTCTCGTGTTATCGTGTGCGCTCTTTACAGGGGCATAATAAGGTTTTCCCAGCATAATCACATCCTTACCTATTTGTCCTCACGCTTTGAGGTTGTGGGGTGTAACATCTTTCAAAGCCTTTCATATTTATTTAAGGGTCAGTGCTGAATGTGGACCGAGCAAGTGACTGAATCTGAAGAAAAATGAAAAAGAAATAAGATGAAGAAACTGAAAGTTATTATGGGGTTTATATGTTCAAAGGGAGGGGGTGACTACTTGTGAAAAACTGCTCTTATAAAAATATGGCCCCTAAGCATGTTAAGGCCCAAAATTCACATAAAGACTTTCTTGAATAATTTTGATTGATAAACTCTTCCTGCATTTAAATTTAAAAAAATCTCATCTGCAGGTGGAAGAGAGCCTCATCTGATGTACCCCTCAAGACTCCCATCGTTTCCTGTTCTTGAAGTGATTGCTCCCTGATCTTTAAGAGAGGAAACTTCCGTCCATATACCTCTTCCTGGTTCACAACAAGCTCAACTGTGTTGCTTATTGTGTTGGTATCAACAACTTTAGGGGCAATGCAAAAACCAATATCATAGACACCATCATCATATTTTTTCTGTAGGGTTTTTCGGATCTTTTTTGCTGATCTTTGATGTGGCACAGCTAGTCCACGTACTTTCTTCTCACTTCTTGTGTTAAGTCCCTACAACGTCCAAGTTTTTGACGATTGAATTTCTCTGTTTGAAACTCAATTCTTTATTTGATGCCATTTTCAAAAGCAAACTGCTTTAGAAATTGGCCAACATTAGGAAAACCCCTGCTTTGTTTGTATTGCTGTATTTACTTTCTGACATGTTCGCCTTTCATTTCTTTTTATTCAAGATTTCTTCACGATTGAGTATGTTTCCAATTTCCCAATGGTGTCATTTGGTTTTTGAAGAATTTCGAACTGGTGGGATAGGTTTGAGTTCGCAAGACTTTGGTGATGAACCTTACTGTTACTGAAGTACACTTTTGGATATATATGTATGACTTACGTGTACAATAGATATGTCGTATGGATCAGAGGTATTTTGAGGGGGTTGGAGAGGTACATATTCTGAAAATAAAATAATGCTTTGAAATCCCAATTTTGATATAAATAATCAACAATTAATGATAAAATAAAGTTTACGATAAAATTTCCAAAATTTTGATACATGTGGCCCCAGGGTCAGTTTTACTTATAGATTGGGTCACAACTGGATACAAAGAGAAATTAAATTTTTCCTTTGTTATGCTGATCTACCTCTGGGTATAAAATAACCAAAGGAAGCATGGTAAATGTATAATTATGATAAGCAATGATGCCTCTTTCAAAATAGTGAAAATTTTGGCCTCTGGTTTGAAACACGACAAACCGACAAACACTTGTTACAACGGATATGCAAGATACTCCCTAAACCGCATATCTTCTCAGAGAGAATATTTGACAGGCGTAAGGGAGATTTGCACAAATGGCAAAATGAATTCTCTGCTAAAATGTCATGCTCAAATACTCGTCTACTATTTTGCCAAGGTGTATTAGGCCACACCAATTTAATTTCTTGGTCTTCGGATTTTCAACAGAAAAAATTGGGGCGAGCGAGCGATTTGAAAATTTTAAAATTAAAAAGTTAAAATTTGAAAAGGTAGGAGCGATGTGAAATGGAAAGAGGCGAGCGATAATATTTATTTTTAAAAAACTGTTTATTTCAAGTGATTCAAGCAGGGATCATACATATAAATGTCCAATTCACATTTTATCTTCTACACTTTTTGGGCAGAAATTTCTTCCCCCAAGTTCTTGCGTCTTTCCCCTTGTTTTTACATAGTTGACATAAAGGTCGAATAACAGAATATTGTTCATATAATGCAGACATATACGGGTCGGTATCCTCAAGGAGATTTTCAGTGCATCCGCAGTGCACACACACAGGTGGCAGGTAGTGTTTAAGGGTTGTTGAAAAATAACTGGTTTCCACTTCAGTGGTGCAGTTCAAGGCCTCTCGTACTACCATTCCTGGTTCCTCTTTGTCCTCTGGTACCAAAGGGTCTCCGCAGGTATACAAATGGTCCTCTTTCAAACGGATTAATAGATCCTCCTACAATATTACATATGAAAAACCAGTTTCATCACATTTTAATCTAAAATAAACTTAAGCTTGTATGTATCTGAAACTACCACTCAAACCATAAGCAGGTAAACATTAACAGGTAATAAAACATTCCTTCTACTTACTTGTTCACGTGAAAGCTTTTTCTCACTGTAGACACATCTGGGTTTTGAACACTCTCCACATATCACAACATCTCTAACTTTCTGAGTCTTAAACACTTCCCTGTTTCGTTTGTCATTTTCACTGGCAGGATCATCCCGTACTTGAGCACTTGGCCTTTGGGAATCATCTGTTTCCTGTCCATACACCTATTAAATGTTTTATGAAAAATCAGATTCAAACAAGTTTACCTTACAGGGCAATAGTGAAAAGGAACCCAACTGACATTTCATATGACATAATATCACTGCTTCTTGATTTATATCTATTTCATTAGGCTTGTAATAAAAACTTCTGTATGGTACACATGGTAGTTTAATGCCTTATTTAATACATTACATGCTTTATACAAACAAACAAATTTTTAATGTTAATATTTTTCACAAAAATGAGTATGTTTTTTAATACTTCATTGATGGAAAAAAAAAAATGATCAGCAACAGCAGAAGACCTTTGAGGAACTTCATGAAAGCTCATCTAATACCTTTCGAGTCAACTTTTTGAGAAAGTGCCCAAGTTGATAAATTCATTTAAATTACTTGCAAAGATTTAGCTTCGAAAGAGGTCTTAAATATATTAAATAAAAAAATAATAGTCTGACAGATTAATGAATCAGTACTTCCTCAATTTTATTTTCAGGGAAATATTCTTTTTTATATCTCATTAAATGATCACGTTTTACAATGACTGCACAATTTTACCTACCTCCTGATATGGAAGATAGTGACCATCATCTCCAGCAACAGGATTTGGAAGAAAACTCAAACTACGAAAGTCATCCATTGGAAGCCTTGGGGGATTAATAACTGTGCAGTAAGCACAGTTGTTGCACTTCTTCAACTGGAACATGTAGTGAGAGCTTTTACCATGGTCTGCCAGGAAGGTCTAAAATCAAAGTGCTGGAGTTATATATTGTTTAGTGCATTTTTTGCCATTTTTTAAACTTTGGTCTAAAATAAAATACGTTATTGATTTTAGTCACTAATGGTATTAGTCTACAGAAAATATTATATATATATCATATATGCAATAATGATAAGTTAAGATACCACTTTTTGTTTACCTGCAAGTTTTTCACTTTGCGCAACTCAGCCGTTGGCATATCAACAGTGAGAACTGAATTGAGGACCTGGCTGACAACGTCAAGAGATGCTTGAATTTCTTCATCTGGTATGCCTGTGTATACTTTCAAATTTTCACCTTTAAGTTTCATGCTTTTAAATCGAGAGTTAACAAGTTCAATAACACTCCCAACAGATTCAGCAAAAGCCTCTTTGAAACCAGTCTTGATGTTGGCCAAGTTGCGCACGGCACTGAGGTTAGATTTGTGCTTGACAGCATTTTCATATGTAGGATTCATTTCCTTTCTTGCTAGAGCCACATGTTGCAATGCTAAATTCAAAATAGACATACATCTTTCTGCTGGATTCATCCAGCTATGGTTTGGTGCAGTTCTTAGGGCAATTAACATGTCAAGGTCAAGCTGAATAAATAGTTGAACAAGGGACAGTTTGACAGTTTCAAACGTTACTCTGTGATCTGGCCCACCATCTGTCATTAAACAAAGAATTGGAGTGTTCAAGTCAATGCTGTCATCAGAGTAATGTTCACGTAAAATCTTTGTGACTTCAGAAGCATGGCGAAAGGGTGTGGAGGGCTGGAAGACCTTGTCCTTTGTTGTAACATAAATGTTTCCATCAAAAAACGAGTCATTACTATGCCGTGGAATCCTAGATACAAAGGTAACAGATGGCACAAGACCTGCTATGTGGAAATCATGATCTGTGCATACCAGTTTTGGACCATCTGAAGGAGTCAGAACTTTATTATGCCCCCTGACACCAGTGCTTATGGGTACTCCTGGCTCTCCTACAGGAATAATGGCTTTGTCATCCAAACATACGAATGTTACATTTTCACGATTAGAAACACAGAATTCCTTTAAATATCGAAAGGATGTAGCGACATACCTTGCATCCACATGGTTCACTCTTGCAAGTCGTGTTTGCACTCGAAATTTCACATTAAACCTACCAGAATACTTCAAAGCAGTTTTCTGAAAAGTACTGTTTGGTTGAAACTGTAAGCGCACAGTTTCATTGCATGGAATAAGTGTTCCATCTGGTACTCTCTTCGAAATTTGATCTCTCAACTCTTCAATGGATATTGCCATTGGTAGATAAAGTTCATCTCCATGTCGTCTTTCATTTACTTGTAATAAAATTTCATCGAAATATACGCCCATTTCTTCAAAGAATACTCCAAATTTTGAATCAATGTCCTTCCCGTTTAAAGACCTGTAATCGAGAAGAATAGATGGATCATCACTGTCAAGTAATATTGATGTTACACGTTCATCAATTTCTGCTTGTTCACTTGATTCCCATGTTGGTTCACAACCAGTAAGTTCAAAGAAAATATTTCGAAGCAGAGATTTCGGCGCTTTCACATTCTTGTAGTATCGATTTATAAATTCCTTTCTCATGGACCTTGTTGAAAACTTTGGAAGAGATTTGTTGATTTTGTTTACGATTTTCATATTTTTGTCTGAAACCTCTGGATTGTCTTTGACATCTCCTGGTACTTTCCATATAAAGTTCAAGGTACCCACAGATCCACCATATGCAATCCTATATAGCATCACTGGAACATTTAATTCCAAATTATTAATATACTTCCTTCGTTTCAGTCTGTTCTCTGGTGTATAACTATCAAGATCCATAAACCTAAAACAATCAATACTTCCAATATCTTCTTGTAGACTCATGTACATGCTGGAACCTGTATCTGTAGAGCAATCATTTTGCGAATTCCCTGGTATATATTTTAAGGATGTGTCCGACTCATCTGAGCATGAAAGAGAACTAGATTTGTGTGAGTTATTCTTATGTCGAGCACTATCTTTGTCTAGTCTAGTTTTATATTTACTTAAAGTGGCAATAAGTGCTTCCAAATCAGAAGAAAGCTTTTTGTTTCTAGACGAGGACATCGAAGGAAATGATAATGCTTTGGTCAAATCCATAAGAAGTTCATTAAGTTTCTCAGATTTTATCTGTGGCACTTTATGATGCAATTTCTTAAATTCATTGTATCCATGAAAGGAACTGAAGCATTTCGGTACTGGGCAACCGCTTTCTTTAAGTTTTTCATGAGCATGATCTATGTACCATAAAGAATTTCTCAATGTCTTGACCACATATTCAGCCGTTTCACTAGAACTTTGTGTCCACCCGTACCCTTTTGATGCCATCCAATCGATTATATCACATTGAAGTCTTTGAGGACCAGTTAATTTTTTGTCTCCCTCAGGTTTTGGTTTAGGTGGAAGTATGATATTTGAGCTAGTGTGCATTAGTAAAGCAAATGCGTTTTTAGTGCCTTTACATGATGCAGTGCAAGGTTCATGGCATGGTGTAGAACTTGTTAATGCAAGTTTTTGAGTAATGATAAATTGTACGAACTTACATGAAAGTGTAGAAGTTATTTCTAAGACATCCATATCTGCATTGTCTGCCAGTATGAATTGTGATTGCTGATTTTCACGTAGACGGATTTCTACGATCGAATCAGTGGACAGGGTAATGTCTTTCGAATGAACACATTTTTCAAACAGTTCATTGAACGTTCCGCCTTTAAAATTTGTTACAGTGCTTTTCATAACATCTGCTCCTTCACGATCGCTTATTTTTACGACAAGCACGGGCATTCTTGAAATATTTCTATGCTAGCTACTTACTAATGTCTAAACTGACAATCACGCGCCAAAGATTTGTTATTCGATCGATGTAATTCAGGAATAAACATGTGCGTTTTTGAAAGGCTTGATTTAAAACGCAAGCGTGACTTGGAATAGAAAAACTAAAATAAAAATCTAAGATGCGGAAAACGGAACAAAAAATTCCGGATGCGGGAAATTTTTTTTAATATTATTTTTTGTAAAGTCTTAAAATGCGTGCGCGCGGGTCCGGCGACCAAGATATTGGTGTGGCCTTATAATTATTTTAATGTTTATCATCTAAACTGACATCATTTTCACAAGAATTTGAAATAGTAGAGAAAAAGAATAAAGATCGCTTATTTTATTTCTTAGGAATTCGCCAATGTTTGTCGTTCTGTTGTCTGTCGTCCCTTATATTGTTCACAGTTGCCATGTAGCAGGATCGAAATTATGCTTTGGATCGATGTTATTTGAAAGGTTTCGCCGAATTACAGGAACATTTTAATGACATTACTACGGAACCATGAAGTTAATTGATCTACATGTCAGATTTATCTCCTCCAGTGTGTTGAACGTCTTTAAATGAAGCCATAAAATGTCAAATGTAGGTCACTCTTACTTGCTTCTTAAACGACATTCGCAAATGGTGTTTAACACCCCAAGGTCAAAATAATCTTTTACAAATAGGACCTTCAAAGGTCAATTGAACATAATTGCACTGAAAGACCGATGACTACGTAGGCAATAAACTCTTGTATATATATCCAAAAAACTATTAAGGGTTAATTGAATCATTGAAAACATTTGCATCTTGTAGCTGAAATCATCAAGAATCTTGACCTTCTCCATTTTAACATCTTAAATCTTTCTTTTAAACCAACCACCTCTTTTAGCTTTGTCTTATTGTGATCATCAAGCTGTACCTACAGAGAAAAATGATACACATACACTGACATAAAGAATTATGGTCTATAAAAATTTCCAATTTTCTTTAAGTTCTGAAATTGTTTTTCTCTCACCCAAACCTTTGGCAATGTTATAAACAGGGTTCCTAACCTCTAAAATCTGAGTTGCTTCGATTTCTAGTTGTAAAGATTAAAAAGTCGGCTTGCACAAGTGGTTTCCGGACTCCAATATGAGTTAATTGAATTTTTTTTCAAGTTAGGAAGAGAAAAATCTGCATAGGCTGCAAAAGATAGAACGTGCAAATAATAACTATATAAATATTTCATCTGCTTATTACCCAGGAGTAGAAAAAAGATTTTCACAGATGTAATGTTTTTTCATTATTTAATTATTACAGAGCCACACCTTAACACCATACCCATTGACCATGGGGCCAAAAAACTTGCAATTTTATTAGAAGCTTCTTCCTATCTTTAGATTACTACCAGTTGTACACTGCTCGTAAAAATCGTCCCAGAATTCCGTTAACATGTAAATTTTTGCTTTCTTTTCATCAAACATGCGCACACCTAAACTGGCAATCTAATCTACAACTTGATGAAGGAGGCTGGTCAGATGAAGAAGAGGAAGAAGAAAAAAAATTGGATTATTCGTCTATCATATAGATTGTTATTGCAAACAAACATTCACATTTTAGATAAAGTTTTTGTTAAAATTTCCTAAGATCACGGAAAGGGTATCCTCTTCATCAGAAGATTCTGCTTTTCTGTAGTCCCAGTATATAGTCCCAGTAGAAAGAGGGCATGAAAGTTGTATCACAGAATGAGGCAATGGTTAGAGAATCATCTAAGAAGCTTCGAGTTCCTGTTGAAAAAATAATGGTCATGTTTACATGTACAACTGCATAGATAGCAATATACACATATGTAGAGAACCTGTAACCGGAAGTACAAGACAAAAGGTCACTTCAAGAGACATCTGCAAAATAAACACAACTGGGTGATTCATACAACAGAAGAGGAAACTCCCGAATCAGCAACATCAATATAAGACTACATAGTCTACATGGCAATATTTGTGTATATATATATATGCGGGTTTTCGTTCATAACTTGAGGAGGAGATGAAGCTGGAAACATCAAAGTCGAGAAATGTTTGGATAAGAAATCGAGAAAACACAGGAAGGAATGAAACGTGTGGAATCTGAACAAGGAGATAAGTTTTCCGAATAATATGGGTGTATGTCAGATATATGTTCGTTCCATGGAATCGAATAAATCTACAATTTTAGGTTTTTGATTTAAGAATATGTTCAGGTCAAACACAAAAGTTTATAAAATGTCTTTGGGGGTATATTGTTTTGGTTCCCTCAAAATGAAAAAAAAGTCATCAAGAAGAGGGAAATTAGAAGTCCGGGAATGGAGAGTGACAAACGAATGAAGACCCAAGAAGAGACACCCTTGCTGTTACCCCTTGTGAGAGTGGTACCGGTCCAACTAAAGCCTCTTGGGTCTGTTGAAAAATCAACAAGAAGTTGCATTCCGCGAGTGGTTTAGTCACCTAGGTGAATTGCGTTCTCTCTGTTCAAAAGTTTTTTGTTTGACATTGATTGCGAATGCATGCCCATGTCACAGAAGAAAAATCATGTAAAAATTGCTTTGTAAAAAATTCTTGTGTGATATCTAACACCCCTGATAGAAAAAATATTAAAATGAGTGTTATAGAGGTAAAACAAAATGATGAACTTGATGACATATTTTCATGATTATAGAGGGACTTGCAACACTATTCAAGATTGTTGATTAATATATGTATATGACTTTTGTAAAACATTTTGGAAGAAGTCACTATTTAAACATGTTTCACAGATTGTGTGAAGGAATAAGAACAAAGTACAGTTTCAATACAAATTAAGCCCTGTAAACTTTGAAAGTAATATAAGAAAAATAAAATTCATTCCATTACAAGTAAATTATTGATATTTTATTCAAATTACGTGTCTTCATCTAAAACATTAAATTGCAGGTGCTTATTATGATTTGTAAAGAGTACAGCAAATAATTTCTATAATATCATGGTACAATGGAATAAGATATTTCTTCATAATGTTGAATTTTGAGAACTATAGACACTAAAACCCATGTCACGCTTTTTTTTTTATAAATTGACCTTATGATGATACCCATATAAAGTTCATAGTCTGATATTTTCTGGCATTGGATGTCCGTAAAAGGATCATATAAGGGGGTGATTGCATTATTTATTCCCTAAGTATTATTTTCTCGTTCAAGAAAATAAATTATCCAATGCTATAGCAACAACAAATAAAGGGATATAATGCTTTTCTATAAATCTTCGACTCCTACCTTTTCCTCTCCCTTATTTAACCCCGAGCCCTTTATATATAATATATACAAACAAACAGGTCATGAGAAATATAAAACCACGGACATGCAGCGCGTGCGATTTAATTTCCAGCAAAATTAAATTGCGCAGCAAGGGATGACGAGAAAGATATGTTTTCGAAAGCGATTGTTTTGACGATAACAAAAGTTCTTAAAACTGTAATGTTTTGTGAATTATGTTTTAATTTTGCCGGAAATGTTGCCTATTGCACCTAAAGAAGCAGCTGCATCACTGTTTTGAACACTTAACATCATAACATTCGTTTGCAACAAGTCCGGTTGATGTCTTGTAATGTAGTGGTCAACTTGAATCGCTCTCCACAAACTCTAGTGTTAATTAAAGTCAGAAGTAAAATACACGCAACAGTGTGTTATAAAAAAAACTTTTTGCTTGAACATATTTTAAGCAAATGTGCTGACGATTTAGTAAACACGTAGAAAAAGTTTTTTCTTGTGCTCTTTTAATGTGGAAAAATTTAATTTGGTGAAAGGTCCTTCAAACATCAAATCACACATTCTAATCAAAATTACCGCTCCCCAGTCTAATTTTATCACCTGGACCAGAATAAAATCATGAATGAAATGTAACGCGATCTCTCCTGTCCAATTCCTCTAAAACGCTATTGTTACTTAAGTTTTGGTCTAATATCAATATAACTTTGTACAAAAGTAGACACAGCAAAGTACATAAATTAGTGAATTGATTTTTGATTTCGATGAACGATGTTGATCTTGTTGAAAGAGAAGGCAGACTAACTCAAGTGGATTAGTAATGTACTTTTCATGTGAAATGTGTAAGGAAAGAGTTTTCGTTCTAGGTGATGATTCGTAGCTCATCAGATGCCCATCTTGTAAAATGAAGATTGCACAAAAGTCATCAAAAATACTTGAACGGTACTTACTACTTCTCTTCTTGTTTTCTCAAAGTAAAATTATATATTTTCTCCCCAAATGTTATAATAGCGATTGTGATACTCAATTATTTCATTCAATTTTGGAGTTATGTCCCCTTTCCATTGTTTAATTCCTTATAAATTATATTTGCTGACAAGGTCATTGTACCGACCATTGAACTTATGAATTGAAGACTTTAAACAAGACTGCTGATATTCTTGTTTCATTGACTTGCTTGTCAATAATTTACCTCGTTTTAGAAATTGTTCATACATAGGGCATGCTCTTGCTTATCGAATCAACTAAAAAATATACACTCCGTTTGCAGGTATTGAAAGTAAATTCCTGCATAAGTAAGGGAAGTTGACGATAGAAAAGTTAAAGTCATCACGTTTATCATATAAATTGGTTGTCAGGTTACTATTAACGTCTTTTTCAAGTAAATTATCAAAGTCTGAAACAGACGTGAAATACTCCATGATATCTTTTATCTCAAGCTCTCCTGGATATATCATTTTAAACCGGATTTACATGTCTCCTAAACTCATGAAACATATCCATTTATATACATCTATAAAAACATTCAAAAGAAGCCTCAGAGAAATGCATGTTAATGTACGTAGTTAAACTGTCTACTTCTGCATGCTGTTTGAACAACCTACATAACACAACATGATTCAAATTAAATTGTACATGGACCTAAAAATACGATGTACTTCAAATAGAAAACTCTTAATATTAACAGAGTACGAGAAAACTGACCAGTCAGCAAGGGTCCCGCCATGGAATAGAATTATAAGGGTGCAGCTTATGGAATAATTTAAGAAATATATGACGAATAAGAAAACAGCTACTGTATTCTTAAAATTTCAAGATAATTCTCGAATATCCAAAAACCCGTAAATAATATCCTTGTATTTATTTGACATGAGGCAGTAAAGAACAACTCAACACTGAATGTATATCTAAATAATAGTGAAGATTTTGTTATATAAATTTATGCAAGCCTTCAATGAATGCAAATACATATCATGAAGGCTTGACCTTAACTTCAAAACAAACAGCAGTTGCAGACAAAGGTTTTCATTAATCTTAAAGTGACAGATAAAGATAAGCCTTCTAAATTTCCTGCAGCAGGCTAGATAATTAATCCCAAGGATTAATTGTACTTTTCTCTCATTATTTTCTTCTAAATTTATAATAAGAACTTTTTCAGTAATGATACAATGAGGTTTTATCCAACTGCCTTAAAATTAATAACATTCTTGAATTTTCATGAAGAAAAAAAAAATAATTAAACAAATAAAAATAAAACATATATCTTCTTTAATCTATTTCTCCTTTTTAGAAGTCAATGAAATCAGAACTCATCGTTTTCAACAAAAATAAAGTAAAAACATTTATACTTCAATCCATATTTCATAGTGTTCGTAGCATTCCAAATGGACTTAACTTCAAAACAAACTTCATATGCTGACAGAGGTGGTAATATATCTCAGTGTGACAGATAAAGATAAATGCTTTGGATTCTCTTCAGGAGGAAAGTTAATTAATCCCAAGAGGCTTATTCATTGCAGTATTCAGTTTACAACATTTTCAGAAGTTATCTCTCTTTCCCAATTCATTCTTATATAAAGTTATAAGGAATCTACCCCAACACCCCAGCTCCAAACCAGAGGACATAGAGAAACAAACTTAGCATCAAAATATGTCTTTTTGCCTACTGAACTACCATGCCAAATTTGAACTTAATTGGGCTACCATAAAAAAAGTTATTAGGAAAAAAACAGAAAATTTGTGGACGGAAGAATGACAGACGGACAGACAGACAGACAGAGTGATTTCTATAGGGCACCCGCAAATCCTTGCGGGGCCCTAATTAAATGATATACAGAATATTGATATTGGAAATGTGACGTCTTGAATAGAGGATTTTTACATCCGTGTTTCACTTGCATCTAGAATAGAGTCCTTGGGAGCACAGGTCTTCAGTGTCATTGATTTACTCACGGTCTCTGTATCCAAAGACTCCTGCCCTTTCTGTACAACAAAAGACTCATAAAGAGATTCGCTGTTGCTCTTTGCAGGACTTCTATAATCTTATACTAATTAGACATTAGAGATTTCTCTATCATTAAACATCTTCATTTTATTGTTTTTTTCTTCTCGTGAAATGTGTTGTATCTATAAAATTAGTCTGATTTACATTTGTTGGATCTGTATAGACCATTAGATAAACAAATATCGATCTCTAACTCCCTCTTGGACATCTTTCATAAGTGCATTCTCTTAAATTTCTTCCCAACACAGAGCATTGGCTTTACCTGACGACCATCATCTTTCTTGAGTGTAATTACAGTTTTAGGAGCCTCTTGTCAGGGGACTAATCAATGTATGGACTGTTGTGTCCTGACATGTATGGAGTATAGTCTCTGACAGAGAAATTAACAGTCCTTAACCCCGTACTCCCTTGTAGGCATCTAAGTATTCCATAGATTCTCAGTTTAATATTGTAATGGACAGAAAGATACCAGAAATTTGTGCTATTCAGGAGGCACCTGCTGTGTTTGCACCAGGTGTACATATTGGCATAAATAATTTTTTTTCGTAGTGACACTGAAGTAACAATTTATAAAGGCAGTTTGAAAGTTCTTCTCGGTAGGGTCATGGCAGAAAATATTCCTGCATTTGAGTGGTTTAAAAAGGTTATACCTGGACATATTCCCCATATGTATCATAAGGAATTGGCCAAGCCTTCGACAATACATCCCCTGCCCCTGTCCTTGAACAATGAGTGTTCATATGAAGGTGTCTCAAAATACTACAGGAATATACTGAATGGATTAATAAATGGTACAGAAAAGCAGGCAGAGGTATTTCCTTGCTTATAAATATGAATAACCTATTTAAGAGAGTATTATTGATTATGTCTTATTTCAAATACAGTAATTCTGGAAAAAAAGTGATATAAGTGAGTTTTATATAACTTATAAATACCTGTAAAAATTTGTGTAAACTGACATAATAAAACGTTCATATACATAAATCTAGTATTTAGAATCAATTGATTAACTTTATTTCTCACAGCAAATGAGTTAGATGGACTCCAAGTTCCTGTAGGTTGGGACCAGTTAACAAGAGTGAGATTTACGTATCACGCACAGCTTGTAACTGTTCCTGTTAATATTAAGAATTTCACATGAAAATAAAAAAAATAACGACGTGCAATTGAAATGAATAATGTTTGTTTGTTATAATGTAATCCTAGAAAACTTCCTTTCTTGAGCCAAACGTCTTTCCATTATATACACTGGCTAACAGGAACAGGTAGTGATATCTGTCCAAATGGTAATTCATTTGAAATGAACAAAAAGAAAATATTAAAAAAGATTATCGTTTTTTTAGGTCACCTGAGTAAACTCAGGTGACCTATTGCTATCTGTTTTCGTCCGTCGTCGTGCGGTGTGCGTCGTGCATCGTCCGTTAACATTGAACATTTTCAGCTTCTCCTCTGCAACCACTGAACCAATTTCAACCAAATTTGGCACAAAGCATCTATTGGTGAAGGGGAACAAAAATTGTGAATTTCATGGTCCCTGCCCCCCTGGAGCCTGAGGGGTGGGGCAAAAACCACTAAAATTAATGCAATCTTTAAAAATCTTCTTCTTTACTCCTGGACATAAAGCATCCAAACTGTTTGCATGATTGTAATCAGCATTGAGTCCTTTACCAAAATTGTGAAATTCATGGCCCCAGGGTCAGGGGTTCTCGTGCTAGGGCGGGGCTAAATAAGTATATAGTGAAAATGCATTTTTTCTTTGAAAATCTTCTTCTCTGCTCAATGATATTAAATAAACTAACTAAGTGCATATTTATGATGAGCAAGAGTGCCTCTACCAAAATTGTGAATTTTATGGCCCCGGGGTCAGGGGTTCTGATAGAAGGATATGGAAATAACGAACAGTATTCAATCTCAACGTCCATTAAACAAATACGAATACAAAATAAGAGCAGAGCAAACACGGACCTCCGAAACATCAGAGGTGGGATCAGGTGCCATGGAGGAGTGGGCATCCCCTGCCGACCGGTCACACCCGCCGTGTGCTCGTTGTCATAATCAGGAAATAACGGAAAAAATCCGTGGTCAATTCAGTGTATAAATAATGGACTAACAATTGGTATGAAAAACGTCAGTCAGCATTTCATTCAATGATAAATTGTATTTGCTGACAAGGTCATTGTATCGACCATAGAATTTACGAAATGATGACTTTAAACGAGACTGTTGATATTCTTGTTTCATCAACTTGCTTGTCAATAATTTACCTCGTTTAAGAAATTGTTCATACGTAGAGCATGCTCTTGCGTATCGAAT